>JAQQSK010004863.1:0-22633 GCA_028658325.1 Potorous gilbertii
CAAAGGGGGAGAAAATTTTGGAACCCAAAATCTTGTGAAAATGAATGTAAAAAAGTTAAATAAATAAATTTATTTAAAAAAAAGAATGGGAAAGCTTCACATACGGTCTTGGTCATACACTGTATTATGCACCTTTGCTGCCTTCAGGTGACAGATTTCTTTTAGGTGTCAAAAAAAAAAACCCAACAACAATAACATAGAAACCATTCATAGAAAGATGGAGGGTTTCCAGTATGGAACAGACCATTCCCAAGACTGTGTATAAAAATCTCTATTTGGCATTCAAAGTCTTTTTCAGCCTAGCCTTTTCCCTTATTTTAGAACTTTTCTCTTCCCCTGCAACCCAAGGGACTCTTACGTTCACTGACATGAATATCTGTGTTCTTCCTCAAACAAATCACTTCATGTCTAAATTGCAGTCATTTTTAACTGATTATTCTTAATGACTCCAATGTCCTACTTCCTCTTCTCTGCCTCCTGATTTCCTGCTATTTTAGTGCCATGTAAAATAATGTTTACTACAAGAAGAATTTCTGATTCTTAATTCTCAAATCTTCCTTCTGCTTGTTGTTGTCTACTTATTCTTTCTATAAGTTGTGTTTAAATAGTTTATATTTTTGACACTGTGACTCCAAATTAAATTGGGAGCATTGTGAGGCTATATTCTGTATCTTGTTTTTGTATCTCTACCACACATCTCCTTAATACGGTATAAATTTTAAAACATGTTTATTGATTGGTACTAATGAAATTAAGAATATTTTGAAATACTTTAAATATGGTATCATTGTTAATAATGAATTACATTTATATAGTTCCTATTTTAAGGGCTCTATATATGTGATCTCACTGTAAAGCAACATTCTGATTAGATTAAAGCATTATACCATTGGACTCACAGAGAAAACACAACCTAAAAACAATCCAATATTTTTTTTCTTTTGCCTTATTGTGTAAAAGTAAGTCCATGGGCCATGAACTATCATTTTTTCCAGTTAAATGAAAAGAATTCACAAAGTTTAATCTTAGTTTTTAATTAAATAATGTTGGTTCTTCTCTCTATTGATTCAAAAAATAGTGGAAGAGTAAACAAAATCCTCATTTCACCTTGATAATTGGCTGTCTTTTAATCTGAAATCATTTTGCATAATTATCTTCCTTCTAGCATCTCAAGTCTAAGTATATTTTAATATTCTTCAATGAGCATCAGATTTTCCATAATGAATGAAGTGTTTTTATTCATTTGAAAAAAGTGCACTGTGATGTCTTATCAAGATAATCAAATTTTCACAGCAATGTTGAGCATTTATTTAATACTAGTGTGATTTTCAGGCTTTAGAAGGCCATTCTCCTGATGTGTCATCAGAGAAATGAAACAGAGTGGAAATCTACACAAGTTGTTCAAACTGTTTCCATCACCAATATGGTGATTCATTTAGTTGTAAAAATTGTTTGCTTTTAATCAATCAACAAGCCATTAATGGCAATAATATTTTAACAATAATATTTAATATTATTAATTAATAGAATTAATAGTTATCATCCCCCAAGTAAACAACACAGTTTTCAGTCATCAAAATTTAACTTTCTTTGGAGTAGAGAAGGAGAGAGGGATGGAGAAGAAGATGGAAGAGAAGACAAGCTGAGTTACTCAACCAATGGGGTCCCCATTCAGCAAACTTGGACCACTCAAAAGTTATGCTCGTCCTTTGTTCTCAAAGAGGACCATGACATCAGGGAGATGATGACATCACTTGCACTTGACTTCAATTTGAGTGAGGGAGGGCTATGCCATGTCACCAGGCTCACATTCTCCTCCAGAGTCATTTGAGTTCAGTGGTGAGACAATCATCAGGATGGCTGGAGGTGGCCCGGGATGCAATGGGCCCTTTTAGGCCAAGGTCTTTTCAGATTCTCACTTTGAGTTAGATTCTCACTTTGATTTAATTGACGCTCATTCAATGACTGTGAGTAATATTAAAGTAAGTTTATTTAAAATTAGTTTTAAATTCAGACTAAATGCACAGTACTTTTTCACCTTTTGGAATGATAATAAAGAGTAACGTTTCTAGATTTAAAGATACAGATGTTCCTCGGAAAGTTATTAAGTATGGAGAAAAATTCCATTTATGTAATTTTTAAAACAAATACTAAAAACAGAGAAGACTGATTCCATTCAACTTCCCATAGGAGCACTATTTCTGACAGTCCCCTCATAGGAAATCATCAAATTATGATCTTATGAAGATAATGCACTTGTATTATATTTGTAGACATTCATGATTCACTAGTGCCATATTACTTTTGTTTAACCAACTTTTATTTCTGATGTAAATTAGTAAGAAAATAGGACTATGGGGAGGATGGTTGCTTGTTTACTTTGGCCAGGGAAAGGTAAAATACAAAGAAGAATTTTTCATTACTATGAATGTGGATAATTTTTCTCTTAATGGGATCCCTTTCATACCATTTACAAATGTTTCTAACTGATTCGGTCTAAATTTTTTCTCACATAATCCTAATGACTTTTATTCCCAACACAGTGTCACCCACCTGAATGACAGTTTGTTCAATGCTTAACTGGTTCTGAGTTCTCCTCATTGTGAGCACTCACTCCAAAAATACAGACTGTAATTTATCTGGACCTGCTTATTCTATAAAACCATCCTTCCATACAGAATGAAGAGTGAGTTTCTGTCAACTTATTGGGTGTCTTTCCTCAGATTTCTTGACATTCTTTTTCTATACTAATGAAAATGCATCAGAATCTTGAGTTCCTATGCATGACCAGACCCTTTTATCCCTCTTAAATCTCTGATTGCCTTCTTTATACTGTTTCTTCCAGGCAATCTCTTATTTTTAATTTGAGAAAGATTCTGGTGGTCTCGAACTTTAATATTTCAGAGAGAGTGGCATTCTATGATTTACTAGTGAGGGCCATATTCATCAGAATTAAAGAGTAAATGACAGTTAATATTTACATGGCACTTTAAGCTTCACAAAGTACTTTACATATATGATCTCTTTTCAGCCTCCCAGTAATTCTGTGATGTAGTTACGATTATGAACCCCATTTTATAGGTGAAGAAACTGAGAACTGGAGAGTTTAAGTAAATTAATACAATGACAGGAGAATTGATATAGACATGGAAGAAACTGTAGAAGTCATTGATTTTAATTCTTACGTTTATATATGAAGAAACTGAAGAAGCTAGGCTAACTCTCTAGATAGAGAGTTAGCCTAGGGACTTGCCCAGAGTCACAAAGGTAGTATTTAAAGTAGAATCAGAACTCATTAGTTCTTGACTCCCAATCAAGTGCCATGATCATTACACCACACTTCCTTTCAAGAGTGAATTTTCTTCTATTCCTTTATTACCCATGATTATTTCTACAACTAACATTGAAACAATTCACTGTCTAGCTCTGCATCATTTTTTTTTGTCAGTATAGGATTATACTCCTTCTGGTCTAGAAGGCTCATAGAACTAAAAAGAGAAAGCTGTAACAAGGATGAATGATAAACTCCAGCTGTCAGAAGTAATTGGACATATGAAAGTCAGAAATATCAAGAAAATGTTAGGTTACATTAATCAATACCTGGTCAGAATAAGGATCTGGTTGAAGACTATTGTGAATGACATTCAGTATGATAAATCCTCATTTGTGAGTGATGCAAAATGTGCAATAAACAATGCTTCCCAAATCCCATAAATTGAAAGATTAATTACAGTGTTAAGCAAATCACTTTCATGTACTGAAATGATTATGTTTTTTTCTCTTCTGTTGTTAAGAGCACATTAATCATTTTAGATGCTGGGCTTTGCTAGATTCTAATTAGTAAGTAGATGTTTGTAATGTATGTTTGTTAGTTTCTTGATGCTTCCTTTTCTACCGTTTATGTCCCATGCAGAACAGTATATGGTGCTGAGAGTGATAAAATGTAGCTGGCAACCACAGCAGGCTATTAATATCGATGTTTAGCTAATTAACTATTATGCCCCTATGGTGTTTATTTATAGCATCTTCAATAACAGTCTGCCTTTCCTGAATAGATTTTTGTGTGATGGAAATAAATCATATTATCAAAAACAGATACTACACAAACATTAAGACTAAACGTTGCTTTTTGAACATGTGTAGGGTTTGTTACTTTAAATTCTGAAGGCAAGAACTTTTCTGGATGCTAGATTCTCTGATAAAAGACACTGGGACTTATTTTAGCACAATATCTAATAAGAAGCTGTGGAAACTACTAGTTTTAATTGACTCGTGAAGGAGCTAATTCAGCACATTTTTGTTAGTGACTTTCTTGTTTGCTAATCTTTTCTGAAAATCAGTCTTCCATCTTATATAAATTGTAGATTCCCAAGACAGAAATCATGTTTATTCCTACATGCATTAAGACATTTTGCTTAGCAAACTCTTCACATTTAATAATAATATGAATGTTAATGATCCATGATTTTAGTTCTTAAGGAGGATGAAATATGATAACTAATATAATATAGTAAGAACCAAAACTTCCAGTGAATTCCTCACTAGGGGATACCTTGAATTTCCATTACAGATTTAGCCAGTGGGAATGACAGCTTATTTTTAGGATGGGGAATGGTGATGGGAAAATTTCTGCTAAAAAGGATTTCAGTGACAAACGTAGATTTCATCTTCTTAAATTTTTCTAGATGAGCAGAAAATTATAATCTGTAAGGCATGGAGGTAGTAATATCACATTACAGAACAGCATTACCTGTAACTCAGTAGTTCACTGAAATTGTATTGCTTTCATTCCACAAAGACATTAATCTACTCTTTTTGTATCTGCATCATCAGTTTCTACAGAGAGGGGAAGCTTATGATCTGCTTTCCTTTCCCTGCATGAATAGTGCAAGAATTAGTCAAACATATGGCAAAATAACAATACCTTCTTTTAAATGTGTATGAGATGGAACAACAGCATCCTATTCAGATTTATAGAAATCTGTAAGCATTGATCAAGGGTCTGTTGAGCACCTGGCACTGTGCTAAGTGCTAGGATACAAAGAAGGAAGCAAAGACAGAATGACAAAAGTCTCTCTAACAAATCTAACCTATCAGCTGGCAACTGTCATAACGACTTCCCTGTGTGTAGGAAGATATATTGAGAATATAGCATGTAAAGAGTTGTACACAATCACTTTTAGTATTATCTTCTCACAAACCTGAAAATAAATTAGCATAATGAATAAAGTTGTGATGTTAGGATAGGGAATACTTACTTTGAAATCCAATCTCTGCCATTCACTACATCCATGAATGTTAGCCTCTCTGAGGTTCAGTTATCTGAAAATGGAAAAAAAATGAAAAAAAAATGCTCCTAGTAATATGTTGCCAAATATTCTTAGGTTCAAGTGTGGAGGGTAGGGGGGGAGGAGGGGGGACATGTATAATGTGACTGACAATAGCTTTGTCTAGGTATCCTTTCTCATCTTGATTTTTCCCCCTTTTCCTTTGGAAACTCATCATTCTTTCTTTTTTCCCTCTCTGTCATTTACTAAACCCTTTGGCTGAAATTGGGTTTTTGTTCATAAGTCTAAAGTAAGATTTAGGGAATAGTATAGTCTTTGTAATCCTGACTCCAAGATGTTGGATCACTTCTTTCAGCTGATTTAAGAAGTGTCAATCTTGTGTCTAATTCAAACTTTATTTTCTGTCCACTCTAGCCTGTCCATCTTCTTGTTAGAAAAATGTTACTAAAATGGAAATTCCTAAGTAAATAACTTGATTTCACAAATTTTATTCCCTTTTAAAAATAGTATATTTCTAATTTTTTTCGCTATATAGGTGCTATATATGTGGCTAGGTGCATTTATAATATACATGCTTATATCTGTCTTTATATAAAATCTGTTGAAAAGACATCAAAATTCATCTGGAAGAACAACAAGTCCAGAATATTATGGTAACTAATGAAAAGACATTCTAGGGAAGGTGGCCTAGCTCTACTAGATCTCAAATTGTATTATAAAGCAACAATTATCAAGATCACTTTGTACTGGCTAAGAAACAGAAGGGTAAACAAGTGAAATATGCTAGGCACTCAAGACACAATAGGCAATGAATATAGCAATCTCCTGTTTCATAAATCCAAGGACCCCACTTTTTGGGATAAGAAGTCAGTGTTTGACAAGAATTGCTGGGAAAATTTGATAAAATTGTGAAAGAAACTGGTCATAGTACAATGACTGACACCATACACAAGAATATAATCCGAATAGGTACATGATCTGGGTATGAAGAGTGACACTATAAACAAATTAGTGGAGCAAAGAATAGTGTATTTATCAGATTTATGGAGAAGGGGAGAATTTTTGACTAAAGAAGAGATAGAAAGCATTATAAAGTGTAAAATGGATAATTTTGATTACATTAACTGAAAAGTTTTGCACAACCTAATCCAATTCAACCAAGATTAGGAGGGTTTCAGAAAACTGTGAAAGAATTTTTGCAACTAGTGTCTGTGATAAAGGACTTATTTCTAAAATATGTAGAGAATTGTGTCAAATGTACAATGATAGAAGTGATTCCCCAATTCATAACTGGTCAAAGAATATGAACAGGCAATTTTCAGAGGAAGCAATTAAAGATATCTATAGTCATATGGAAAAAATGCTCTAAATCGTTATTGATTAGAGAGATGCATCAAAATAATTCTAAGATACCACATCACACCTACAGATTGACTATCATGACAGAACAGGAAGATGATAAATGTTGGAGAAGATGTGGGAGAGTTGGAACAGTAATTCATTGTTGGTGGAGTTGTGAACTGATCCAATAATTCTGAAGAGCAATTTGGAACTATGCCCTAGTCTATTTTTTAAGATGTTATTTTCTTCAATATTTACTTTGCGTCTCCTTTAGCAAGCTGGTAACTCATTTTTCATGATTTTCTTGCATTGTTCTCATTTCTATTCTCAATTTTTCCTCCACTTTTCTTACTTGATTTTCAAAATTGTTTTTAAGATCTCCTGGCCTGAGATGAATTCTTGAGCTTTGACTGTGTTGTCTTCTTCTGGTAATTTTGATCTTCTTTGTCATCAAAGTAAAATTCTATAGTCTGAGTATTTCATGCTGTCTCCTCATCTTCTCATGCAAACACTTGACTTTCTAACTCTTTGTCAATGTAGGGCTCTTATTCAAGTGGGGGAAGGACAGTGTACTGTCCCAAACTTCAGGCATTTTGTACATCTGTTTTCAGAGCTATGGGTCTGTAAATTTTCATTTCTTTCATGGTAGTATTACCAAAGGAAAGGTTTTTGCTACTTTTCTGATCTGTGCTCTGGGGCCTGCCTCAGCCCTGTCTGTGCTAGTGCAGCCCACACTGGTCTGTGGTCCACTTCCGGACTGTTGACCTTTCCTGCTGTCTGGATACTTGTTTCACTCCATTATTTTGTGGGTTCTACAGCTCTTGTATTTGTTTAGAGTCATTTTGTACGGTAATTGCAGGAGTTTGATGGAGGCCTCAAATAAGTCTCTACTTTTATTCTGCCATCTTGGTTCCACACGAAATTGTGTTTCTTTATGGTAATAAGGTCTCAAGCATCATATATTTCACCTATTTGCCAAAGTAATTATGTATAGAGAGTCAACACATACTAGTGTCGCTTGTGTGAGGGCTTGCCATGTCTGTTTCAGGGCTGTTGATCCATCTTTGGTATCTACCTGGTACATAACTCTCATGATACCTCCATGAAGCTGTAGTATAAATTATGGACAAACACCAATAAATTGAGGGTGTCTGATTATCTGAGAACCAAGAGTTTAATAACGCTTTCATGAATTAGGGGGCAGTCTACCCAAAGTTTGTGAAGATTCCCCTTGGCAGAATGAGTAGATGATGGCAATTTGTTCCAATGGCCATGAAGGCCATTGAAGTAGGCATTATATTGTGCTTAGAGTATTGAAGATACCTAGTCATTCACTGCATCCCTCTCCATAAAACCGTATTTCAATATAACTTACCTTTCTTTTATAATTCTATTCACTTTATTTTATGCATTTAAATACTATAATAAAGGATCTATTCTTCATCAGACTACCAAAGGGGCCCATGATGGAAACTTACAAAATGTTATGAATCACTGGGTATAAATTATGATGCCACACAGATACACTTGTTTTCAAGAGACATTTGGTTAACTATATCAGACTCCCAAATACGTCATGTCTCTTGAACAAGATTAACAATTATTTAAGATATTTTTACTCTAACAATAAAGGTAGGAAAAAATCAAGTGGATGAAACTCCCTAGTATTATATATGCTTATAATCTATACTAGTTAATCAATAAGCATACATTTATGAAATACTTATTATTTGTTGGATACTGTACTAAGTGCTAGGTATGTAAGACAAAAAGCAAAAACAAGTCCTGTCTTCAAGGAATATATCTGCTAATGAGGGAAATGTAAACATAAATCAGCTTGCAAAACACAAATATATAATAGATTGAAAATAACTTTAGAAGGGCTTTCATTAGCTGTTGGGTGATAGGGCAATTCCTTTAATGCTTGTATTCATGTTAGAAAAAAAAAACACCACACTGTCATTCTTTGTTCTTGCCATTATATCCATTTCATAAAAAATCTTTACTTCCCAGAAATCCTGTGCAAATGCTTTGATTCAAAAAATCTTCAGGGATTCCTGGTTGATAGGTATTTTCTATTGTCTACAGTAATTTAAATATGATTTATCTTTCTATACCTTGCTGCTGGATTTTGTTGGTAATTTATAAAAATGTATATCATTTATGTAGTTTTATTTTATATAATACCTCCTTGATAAAATTGTTAGACCATTTTTTTATCTTATTTGATTATCTTGAATTCAACTGCACTATCATATCATATGCAAGGAGTGACAAATATCTTTGCTCCCTGTGTATTACAATTCCTTTAATTTATTTTTTTCTTCTCTTATTTCTATAGCAAGTATGTATAGTACAATAGTGAATAATAGTGAGACTAATGAGCATTCTTGTTTTACCCCTGATCTTAGGACAATGGTTTCTAGTTCATCTCCATTACAGATAATGTTTTCTTATGGTATTAGATGCCTACTAATTTTCATTTTAAGAAGCAGTCCATTTGTTCCTATGCTTTTTAGTGTTTTTAATAAAAATGTATGTTATATCTGATCAAAAGCATTTTTCTGAATCTATTGGGATAATTCTATGGTTTTTGTTGCTTTTCATTTTTTGAGTAGGAAATGGAAAGATATTTATTAGGATTTTTTATTACTCCTGACAAAATGTGAACAGGCATTCTTATTTCAAAATATTATGAATAGAGGAGAAGAGAAGCCTCAGTTTCAAGGTTATGGAGGACTAAACAAAAGGACTTAACAGCTCATTGTCTATGGGAAGTGGTGGTGAATGAGAAGACTGGAAAAACACAGGAGTTATGGACAAAAAATCTTGAAGATAGATGGAGATAGAGGTTTAAGATAATAAAGTTAGTTTAAAATACACTTATTTCAAGCAACTGATTTAAGCAAGTGCTTTAATCTAGGAAGATAATTATAGTCCATGCTTAGGAAGTAATGCTGAATATAGAGAGGTATAAAAGTAAGCACCCTGACACATCCAAGATGGCCTGCTATCACAGGTTCTTTGATATGCTTTTCTAAAAGGAAAGACACATTTTGAGGGTGTCAACATTCTACTTTAATCAGGTACATATATATCGTTCCCTTAGTCAGGAAGAAAAGTCAACAATCTGAACTTCAGAGAAAATATAAACAGAGAAATAAAGACCAATAGACAAAAGTTTCCAGCTGTGTAATCATAAGCACTATGTACATCCCGAATCACCAGACAGATCCAACTGTTTGACTGTTACATACGTACATAGTTACCAGAGAGAGAAGTCAACATCTGGGTTTTCAAAGCCAGGAGGCTACTTATCGGCTAGTATGAACAAGCAAATACATCCAATAAATAATCCCCAAAACAAAATCTCATATATATATATACATATATATATGTATATATATATATATATATATATATATATATATATATATATACACATACACACACACACAGAGAGAGAGAGAGAAAGAGAGAGAGAGAGAGCTTATCAGAGTCAGAGGCCTCCACAAACCTTGAGAACCAGCACCTCATTAGAAATTAGCAAAAGATGTGGGAAGCATTTCTCCCTTAATCAAAATTCCCTTAATGGATAGGTCCATAAATGGATGGGGAAAACCTTTAATTCTCTAATTAATGTCACAAGAGGAGACAAATGTGAGAGATTTCATACTTCTAAGTGGAAGTAAGTGTTCTGTATGAACAGTGGTGTGGATCTGAAGCTCAGAAACAATACCAAATCTGAAGGTTTCATTTATAAGACAACTAAATGGAAGTTGTATTTGAAGCCAAAGGAGTAAAAGGGATTTTCAAGGGATAGAGGAACAAAAGAGAACTGAGGACAAAGTATCACATTAAGAAATGGAGAGCAGATTAAATGGATAGAAAAGTATGCAGGGAAGGGAAAGAAAAAGGAGAATTTAGAAATTCTTTGAAAATAAAGAGGAGAGGATATTCAATAACAGCAAAATGGCTGATAATTGCATAAAATACCTACATACATATACAGACATACTTACATACATATATACATATAGATGTATATGTGTATATATATATACATATAGATGTATATGCATATATGTGTGTTTATACACACACACACACACACACACACACACACATATATATATATATATATATATTAAGCAGAATGAGGCCTGAAAATAATTATCTTGCATTTATTAATTATGAAGTCATTAGTTATCTGTGGGAAAACAACCAGATTCACCCAGATTTTCATAGTTTAAAATGGTGTATGAGGAGGATTGGGAAACATTATTTGTAGATAGTTTTTTCTCCCAAGGTATTTATTAATAAATGGCTGTTTGAAAAAATTAGAATTTTCAAAGATGATTTTTTGATTTGCTTTGACTGGGTATTTCTTTTTTTCAGATTTGGAAGATTTCATCTGACAATATTGATAAAACTAGTAGTAAGAGAGAGATTAATGGTACATGGGAAAAACGGGATAGCTCAAAGCCTTAGAAAAAGTGATAGGGAATGAGAGTAACAATGTAAACAGAGGGATTAGCCTTAACAAAGTAAATAGATATCTCTTCTTCTGTGACAAGGATGGAAGAGAGGGCAATGATGATGGTGGGTTTGAGGAATAGAGGTACACAACAGAGGTCATCATATCAAATGACTTCAACATTTATAGTACAATGAAAGACCTGGTCTTCGGTGTGGAAAGTGATCCTGGTATTGCTGAGGTTTAGGGATGTTGGAACCTGATATAATGACACATGAGTCAAGTGAATTCCACCAAAGCCTTTTTTCAGTTAAAAGCAAGGTTTATCACAACACATATAGAGGGTAGGTATGATTCTAAAATTCTGCCATATTTTCCAGACTACTAAAAATCTAAAACATTGGTTAGCTAGACTTTTCAGGAATCTGAGCACCTTAATGGAGGGAAGATAGGTCTTATATATAGAAAGACTGTGAGAGGGATCTAAGAGTGGGCTAGTAGTCTGGGGTGACTGGGAGGTAACAGAGAAGGGCTGAGAATGCCAAGGATCTGGGCCACCGTGTGTGTGGTCAAGGGAGAATAGGGTACAGACAACATCAAGGATAGGAAGTAGCCAGGGTGATCCAGGCATAACAGACAAGGAAGGGTTGGGAACTGGAAGACTGGGCATAGGTTAAAATGACAGGTCAGTTAAGAAGTTAAATATCCATTACTGGAATTGATGCACAAATCAGCTGAATGATGGAGACTTGACCAAGTAGGAAAATTCAAGAAGAATTCCAGGGAAAATTGGGGGAATAAATAAGACAAGAAAGGTTGACAATTACATTTATAAATGAAAAAGGGATTTTCTATGGGTAAAATAAAGCAAATAGATAGTAGCAATGATGACTCAGTTACAGTCATGCAATGCAAAATCATGGAAGAATCATAGGACTTTTACCAAGACGACATGGCACTAAGCCACACCTGCCTGTTTGTGCAGCAAATACTTCCTTGTTCTGTATGTACTTTATACATGTACTTCTGAGAATGAGGGCAGTTTGTTTCTCCTTCCTGCTGTTCAGTGTCTCAAGGTTGTTCTCTGGAATTCTTCTAGTATGTCAATTTTTCATCTTGAATCCTCACTCTAGTCCTGGAAATCACACATTATAAGTATCCTCTTCCCTTGCCCTGAAGTCTCTCTGACTGGCTGGTTTCTTCTAGAATCTTCATTTGTCAAATGCCCCCAGCCTAGCCATATCTCATTCCTCTCCATGCTACTCTCCACATTTTATCTACCATTCCTTAGTACCAACAAACAAATCTGGAACAAAACACATACACACAGCCTTACAGAGAATAAAAGAAACTACAGCTTTATTATATACTTTTTTATCATCTCATTTGTCAACTTAATATAGAGTACAGCATTACAATATTACTCACGATTAATATAGTTTACAATTAAATTTACAGTGTTTTGTATACATGATCACAAATAATCCTCATATTAATTGTGCAAGGGAGATCAATGCATGTTGCTATTCACATTTTATAGATGATTTAACTGAGAAAAAATGTTTAAGTCACTTGCCCATGACATATTTTTTAAAAATATCATTTATCAGAAATTTAGAGCACTGCTCCATCCACTGTACAATGTTGTCACATAACTTAATATCACAAAATAATTACCAAAATTGTGATTCCTAGTCACAAAATAGAGGAATATCACTTAGAAAACAGGTGACTTGGCATCCATGCTAGTCATGAAGACAGTTATCAGCTTTATATTGACTTTTTTAATACCAAACAAGTATATTTCTTCCTTGTTCTACCATTTTATCTAAAAAAGCACCACTTTTTCTAATATTTTGGAAGTAGAGGATGGGATGGGAGAAGAACAGAGGAGAGCAAAAGGTAGGAGAAAGGAGTAGAAGAAAAGATTGCAGGATTAACATTACCTTTTTTATGGGTCAACTGGTTGTGAAATTTCTGTCCATCCCCTCAGGAGAAATGAAACTTCCAATGTTCTCCAAAAGAAAGATTCTACATTTGCTTAAGTAACTTCAATTGATCCTCTTTGCACAAGTGCCAATAAATAATTTTGTAGTCAGTGAGTGACAGAAGATGTAATGACTAATAAGCAGTTGAGCCATCCCTGTTCCATAGCAAAAGTAGTGGTAGTGGTAGGGTGGGGAAAGGATTCTATCATAATTTTCAAGTACGGTGCAATAAAGGCTAAGGGATAATCTCAACATTAGTTGGGGGGGAGGGGGTAGAAGAGTTAGAGGTTGATTAGGAAACAATAATTTTATACATTGCACTAGGCAGATCAAAGGGCCCAGATGATTGAAATAAATCATATAAAGAAATATAGGAGACTTGTAAATCTCAAAGGATAAAGAAATGTTCCTTTGAAAACTGGTTCTAAGGTGCTCATTGCACCATTGCTTGACATTGCAATACAATAGAAAACAAGTGAAATGTTTAAAGAATTTGTGGTTCATTTGTCCACTACATAATTTTATGGAAATATGGGATAGCCCTTATCAAATAATACAGGAGGAAAGAAGTCAGAAAAACAGAGTATGAACTAATTATGGTCATAATTAATTGGGACCACATAATAAGCACATCACTAATTATGTAGTCTCTACTGATATGACTATGATTAGTTCATATTCCCTTCTTCTGACTTTGATCCTTCTAAGTGTCGCAGTAGATGGCATAATGGGCCTGGATTGAGGAAGACCCAAGTTCAAATCTAGTTCAGAAACTTGCTATTTGTGTGACCTTGAACGAGTCAATTAATCTCTTTCCGCTTCAGAGGTTTCATTGTTCCATCTAAATGGGAATAATTATAACTCCTCTCACCCAGAGTTGTTATGAGAATTAAAGGTGATATTTAGAAATCACTTGGAATAACGCCCAGCACATAGTAGATGCTTCTTTTCTTCTTTCCTACCTTCTCTATTAGAGGGACATGAAGGGAATAGATTAATAATGGAAGAATACTGGTGAGTACTTGAGAAGTGTGACAGAAATGTTTTTTGTAACATTTACAGTTAGGACTTCATTTATTTAAATGTACAGTTTCATAGAAATTTTAACTGAATATAGGGATAGTCAATATTGTTTGTAATAAGTCATTTCAAAAGTCAGAATATAAAATATGGGAGGATGAATTGTTTTTATTATTCTTGTCCCTCCTGAAAACAAAACAAAATGAAAGCAGGTTTTAGTTGTTTATTTTCTCAATTTAAATGAATTAGAAAAAAATGAGATACTTAAAGTCATTAAATCAATAGGAAATTAAATGCAGTAGGAAAAGACATCCTTTAAGGGAAAAGGATGAAGCTGTTAATGTATCTATTACAAAGGTAAGGAATGATGATGTAAAGTTGTCCGTGTCCTCAACTGCACTTTCAACTAAAGGAGAAATTCTATCTTGCTCAGCTTTTGCTTGATTTTCTCTTCAATTCTCTCTTATCCTCTCCTCTCCCCCACCCTTTCCTCCATTTCTCTCTTAGTCTGCCTGCCTCTGTACCTGTCTGTTTCCCTCTATCTTTTTTCTCCCCCTTCCTTTTATTTTATGTCCTGATTTTAGCTTTTTTCCTTCTCTTCATTTCCTTCTTTCCTTCCTCCCTCCTTCTATCATTCCTCCTTTCTCTGTCTTTCTTCTCTCTCTTCCTTTCTTATTTTCAGAGCATCAGTACTCTATTATTCATTAATGCTCGGCTTATCAAGATTATCTATAATCTTAATTATATACATAATGTGTGTGTGTGTGGAGAGAGAGAGAGAGAGAGAGAGAGAGAGAGAGAGAGAGAGAGAGAGAGAGAGATACACTAAAATAAAGGGTGTTTAGGTTTTTATCTATTTATATTTCTTGCCCCAACATGCACACTCAGGGACAAAAATACTTATCATGAGAATATTTAAAAATAAGTGCCTATTGTGTTATAAATTGACCCTCTAGGAGTACAACTTCTGAAATTGATTCAATTATATAGTTAATAGGAATTTGGTACATTTAGTTCATGTCAGGATTAGTCAGCAAGCCTCTATATTACATTTGGGAAAATGGCTGGTATTAATGTTTTAAAAAGAAAATTTCTTGCAGCAGGGAATATGACTTTACAGGGCCCTTGAGAAAAAAGAGTTTCTACAGAGATAGAAAATTACCAGTCATACCTGCCTTGAATGACTTTTATTTTGCTCTGACAAGTGGGGCTTTGCTGTAACTTTATTACAGGGCTGACTTATTTTCAATGGATTCATTATAACATTAACCACTTGACCTACTTTTCACTGATGCTATTTCTGGGTAGCAACAGTTTGACCCAAACTAACATTCAGAAATTGCAAAAAGAGGGAATCACATTATTGTGAGTAATTTGGAAGAGGAAAATCTTGAAGCAAATTTGATAATTCAATAAAAAAATCACATTAGATTTTAGAAGGCCTAGAAAATATTCAGTGAATAAAATTAAGAAAATGAAATGGTTATCTTTTTTTCTGATATAAATATTGTTGCTGTCATTGCTGCACCCTTATTGCTGGTGGATGTCTCTTTGTCTCTTAAACCTTGCCCTTATCACTTTAAGAGGACATAAATTATAAAATGGCCAACATTTTGCAGATGAAGTTTTTCTCTGTCACCCCCAATGGGAGGAGACTTTTGCTGTACATAAAAGTCAAAAATGCCCCAATAACTTAATTGACCCCAGCTTCCTGGTCATCTAGGGACATTAAAAGTTCCAGATACATAGAATCTAGGCCTGTCAGATTTGGAACAATCATGAATGCCTTATAAATATACTTACATGAGGTAAGAGGAAGACTGCTTCTACTAAAGTTGAAGGTAACTGCCACAATATCCTTGATGCCTATCTTTACTGTGTTAGTGAAAAGTAAATCTTTTTGCTTAAATATTCAGAGACTTAGCAGATGCCTCATTTCATCCCCAAATCAAATTTGAACTGAGAGTGTGTTGACATTAAGGCTGAGGCTCCAAAAGCAATAAGTAAACTGCCCTGACTGTCCTAAAGTGCCATTCTGTCTTCTCAAGTACTTTTTGCTTTGATTCTAAGAGATGGAGAGAATGGAGTATGTGTGCACACTTGTGTAAGGGGAGAACTTTTCCATTATAGTAAATACTCTTACCAAGAAGAATACCATAAACAAAGATGTTCTTATATCTCTGTAGATGGCCCATGGAAACAATGCTTTGTTGAATTCATTACAAGAAATTCTCTTCTGGGAAAGATATTGCAGAAGGCCGTGAAATGGTAGTTCTCTATAATGAAAAGAACTTGATTATGCACTATTTGGATTGTAAATTGGAAAAAGAGAGCTGAGCTAAGCAGTCCCTGAGTTCCTTAGATGTCCAATTCCTTTAAAAACAGTTATTTGGAACCTTCAATGCATTGGGGATGCAAATATGTAACAGAGACACAGGTTTCAAGTAAATTAAATTTTTGGAGAGTGAGTGTCAGCAAACAACTACGATACGGAGTCTAATGAGGAAAAAGAAGTCCAGGAAAAGTGCTAAGAGTCATTAGTATGAATAGTATTTGTTAAGGTATATATATGTGACATAGGGAGGAATAGCGGTGGGGGTCAGGGAAAGAATTGTGGAGGAGGGGGAATTTGACTTGAATCTTGAAAGAAGGGAGAACTTCAGTAGTTAGAAATATAAGAAAGATCCATTTTAGAGATAGATTACAAAGAGTTGGAAGAGAATAGGATGAAAAGAGAATATTGAAAATAATTTGAACTTAAGAAGATAACAAGTACATTGATTCTGAGTTGTAAGGGACCTTAGAGTCAATGTCCAACATTTTCATTTTTAAGATGAGGATACTAAAGCTTAAAAGTTTAAGTTACTTGTTCAGGGTCACAGAGAATCTGATACAGAATTTGAACTGAGGCCTTCCTCATTCCAGTTTCTGTTCTCTATTCTACAGCATTTATATAGTTAAGATAGAGCCAGAGTCTGTTAATAAGCTTTTGTTAGGTTATTTTGTGCCAGGCACTGGGCAGTAATGAATAGGCAAAACGAACGGCAAATACTCCATTCCCTCAAGGAGCTCTTTATCTAATGAAGAGATAAGACAAAAAAAAAGAAGCTAAAAGTGTGGATGTCGGGTGCTGAAACATGTCGACAGAAAGCCTATGACACAATGAAAAGACAGGGTCATATACCTACCCAAATATATACACATATAATATATAAAATAAATGCAAGCATTTATTAAATTTGGGCTCAATTTTATTTCTATTAGATTCATTTGTCCAAAATTATTAAAATTTTAATCAAAACAAATCCTTTCACTTCAGTTGCTATGTTTTTGTTTAGTCATGAAGCCCTCTTCTCTTCAAATATGATAGACTATTTCTTCCATTTTTCTCTAAGTTGTTTGTATATTATTCAATTGAGTTGGAGACAGGAGAGAGCAAAAATATTTATATTAACTTAAACAAAATAGAGAGGCAGGGTTGCTACAGATTTAAAATCACTTATAGATGAGGTCCATATTTTGTTGGATTTACTTAATTATTTTATTTTGTTACAAGAGATTTCTGAGTGGGGGTAACATATATATGTTTGTTTGTGTAAAAATAAAGCATATAATTTTATTTTTCTTTTTATAAAGAGAGGAATTGGGAAGCAATGATGAGCAAGGTAGGAGGAGAACCAGAAGAAACCAATGTCATAGTAATCTAGAAAGGAGATTGTATTAAAGGTGATTAATAGAGTCAAACTCTGAAGAGAGATCAAGAAGGGTTGGGATTCAGAAAGGAACAATATGTTTGGCAATTAAAAGAATATTGGTAACTTAAGAAAAAGAAATTTCTTTCAACTAATGATGTCAGAAGTCAAAATACAGAGAGTTTGGAAAACAGTAAGAGAAGAATATATAGAGTCTTTGATTTTAGATGACTTTCTCAAGAAGTTTAACCTGAAAGGGAAAAAGAGATAGAGAATGATTGGTAGAGACATATCAAATGAGTTTATTTTGATTTCTTTTTTATTCATTTGGTGACATTCTATTTATTTATTAACACATTTATTCAAGTGAGGATATATGGGTGTGTTGCTTCAGAAATATATAGTTTTGTGATGTTTATTGAATAGCTAAACTTTTCCCACTTTCAGTTTTCTCTTCTAGAAAATGTAGAGGACAATAGCACCTTCTGCAATGGTCATCATGATAATGAAATAAAATGATAACTGTAAATTGTTTTCTAAATCTCTAAGTGCCATATAGATGCTAACCATAATTATGAACACAAATTGGTGCACTAAGTGGAAAAGATGGGATAAACATGACATATATTTCCCAGAACAATTGACAGAGTTTGCCAGTGTATTTGAAATGCATTTGGAGGGGGAGTCATCAAATATTCCTCTTCAATTATAAACATGATCGGCTTAGACATCAGTGATGTCACCAAAGAAATAAATTGATGGGAAGTCTCATTTAAGGTGAAAGATGATGAGTCCAGTTTGGGCTACATTAAGCCTGTAGGTTTGGGAAGACAGCCAACTTATAAGTAGCAATCAGACATTTCAAAATACTTTAACTAGAAGTCTGATGCACATTGATTAAAGGAATGAAGAGACAATAACCATTTGAAAGTCTTTTGCATCCAGGTGCAAACCAAAGACATTAAATGGAATGATGTCATTATAAGAAAGATGAAAAAGAAAAAGAAACTAATATTGTCACTTCGGATATATCTGAAAACATCACAGACAACAAACGTAATCAGCCTAAACTCTCAAACAAGCTGTTAAAGTGAAATGCATTCAAAAAAGATGAGCGCTATATAAGAGAAAATTATAAGGGCAAGGGTATTCATGACTCTTTTTCCTGTTAGGTTAGCTAATTTATTTCTAATTACTAATTCACCAGTAGATACCTAGGAAGATCCTTTATTTTATTTCTATGTTATAGAAACTGAGAATATGAGATTACACTCTGTATTTAGTTCAGACAGATTCAAAGGCAACAAAATTGTTTGGTTGATCTATGAGATTAACATATTTTTTTGATGTCTACAGTTATGTTCCAACTAATGCAAATAATGAATTTCCTGAAGTGGTCAAGTAACTCAATTATTAGTTGCTCTTTATTCAAATTCACACTATTCAAAGTTATAAATATGTAAAATATTATATTTGGTTCCAATCCAAAGGAAATATGCAGTATGAATTTGAATAATATGATCACTTCAGGGTGATGCATTATTTATGCTAATCACAACGACCTAGCTCTATGAAGAAGAATATGCATTGGAAAGGACTTCAAAAAAATGGAAACAATAAAATCAAACATATCAGCTAATCTAGATTTAAGCTGTTTTAAACATGTAGGTAAATATTGCCTTACTAATTCAATCAGTAACCCTACTCCATTTTGTCTGGTGACCACATGTTAGCAAACTGAAAGTCTGTGAGGTAAGTATAAATACGTAAATTATAAATCAAAGTGAAGAACCACTTGCATAAATATGCAAATTATTGCAGAAATTTCAAACCCACAGTATTCTGCTAATCCAATTAGCAGAAAGCTGATTGCCAATCTGACTCAAGTATGTTAGGATGGCAGCTTCATTAGAGCTAATGGCTCCCTCAGGCAAGAAATGATTTGGGTTACCAACTGTTAAATTTTGGTAGTCCAATCAAAAATGTGGTAGCATAAGCCTAACCATGTCAACAGCTGCGGCTGACAAAAAGAATCCCTCCCTTTAGCTAAGATTCTGAGGGGAAAATAGAAGGTAAGCTGGGGCCAAAAGTATATCTTTCTCCATGGCATGCTCCTTAGCTTGGAAAGATTTCTTGGCAAATCTAGGGAACAGGTGTGCTATGAAAAGAGTTACATTTAGGCCTGTTAGGAAAAACAGGAAGTCATTCCCTGGATGGAAAGAAAACAACTTCTTTTCCCTCAGTCTTTGTTAGTACATGCTCTTAATTGATACAGGCACTATATTAAAGGGACAGATCACCTAAAATTAATCATATCAAAAATGGAAACCATTCTTTCATAATGACATATATTATTTGAAAATTCACTGATGAATTTTGAGCAACATTGAATAAATTAAGATTTTATAATTTGATGTCTGTAATCAATAATTTATTTTTTCTAGAGATATAGTAAGAGTAATATATATATATATATATATATATATATATATGTGTATATAATATATATATATAGTACACATTAGGCATAATATATTTTAAATAATGTTTTGTGAATGCATAAATTATACATAATATTAAGTATAGCATGGTAATTAATGATGAAATAACAAATAATGGTAGCTATACATATTCATATAAATTTATTTTCACAAAATTTCTTAAGCAAAAATTTTTGGGAAAGAGTTATTTGACTATGGGATCAATGTCATATGGCAGTGAAGATAACTAAAGTAATTTTAGTTTTTATTAAGAGAGGCATAGTTTCCAAGAATGAAAAATCCTTTGGTGCTCTCCTCTGACCAAATCTTACCTCAATTACTGTATTTAATTTGAGATGCCGAATTTAGGAAAAAAAATCTTTAAAACTGAGAGGGATAAGGTAGGGCAATCAGTATGTTTAATGACATTGTATTCATGAAATACCAAAGTTGTTTGGCAGAAAGTGGGAAATTTATCTTGAGAAAGTCAACATTTAAAGGTGTGAATGGGATAAGGATGGTGGGGAGGGGGAAGGAAACTAGAGTCAGCTATATATGAAGGACTACTGTGAACAAATGGATTAGTCTTACATATCTCTGACCTGGAAGGCAAAATTAGTTGAAAATAAGTAAATTTAAGCTTGCCATAAGGAAAATCTTCCTAAAATTTAAGTTAGCTCCAAATGCAACAGATTTCCTTTAGTGTTTCAGATTTGATTTAAGACAGAATGGTCACTTGACATGGTACTTGTAGAGTACTTTCATTAGGTGTATTTAGATAAATGTCTTCTGAGGCCTATTTCCAACCATGAGGTCAATAATACTTTGAAACAAAAGGAAGAAAACTTAAAAACATGTATTAAAAAACATTAACAGTGGCAAGTAAAGGGAACTCAAAAAATCTGGCAAATTTAGAAAATTCTCAGTCTTTACTACGTTCACTTCATAAAGTGATATATTTCATCTGGCAGTTATTTCCTCTGTAGTTAGCAGCACTATGTGAAATTTAAGGACCTGATGTCAAATAAATGAATAGAAGTTGAACAACTAAAATAATTAGTCCATAGCTCAAAGCTTTTGAATGGTTTCATTTTCTCTTCAAAGATACATAAAGATAAGCTCATTACCTATGGACACCATGGCCAAAAGCTTTTTTTTTTTTTTGTCCCCCTGCAATAGGTCAATGAACATTTTGATCAATGACTTAAAATAGAGCTAAAATGGCTAGCAAATCAGATTTTCTAAGACAAATCTGTGAGTGATAACTAAAAACATGGATGGCAGAATTTGTTTCACAAAAAGATCATCACAGACTAAATCACGGGCCAACTTTAATAAAACGAAGTTCATGGGGGCGGAGCCAAGATGGTGGAGTAGAAAGACTCACATTTGCTATCTCCGAACCCACAGCCCTTAGATTTCCTGTAAAAAGAACTCCTGACAAACTCTGGAACGGTGGAAGCTGCACAGAAACACAGTGAAAGAGATTTCCGTTGCAGAGAGCCCTGAAAAACCCACCGCAAAGGTACCCCGGAGGGGAGCGGAGTCCTCCCCTCCCCTGCCCCGGCCACTGAGAGGAGCGAGCAGAGCCAAGCAGGCGTCAGGGACCTGAATCTGCGGCAGCTGTGAAGGTCCATCCACCCACAGACCCACAGGTCAGTGAGAGAGACGGGCTGAGAGGGGAGCGGGGTATCTCTGGGACTCGGAACCCCGGCGGCCACGGCAGAGGCAGAGGGCGAGGTGGAGGCAGCTCCACCAGAGACTCCCGGGGCTGGCAGGGGCTCCGCCATGGCTCCCCTGCAAGAGATCTCTGCACAAACCCCCTGAGGGAACTGAGCCTGAGAGGCGGCCCTGCCCCCACCTGAGAACCAGCAGATAAGCTCCCACTGAAGAGCAGTCAGGCCTGCCGCCAAAAGCCCTGAGGCTGGGGAGCAGCATTTGAATCTCAGACCCCAAGCACTAGTTCGGGCAGACCTAGGTTGGGGTGGAAAGAACTCTCATAAGTCAAGTAACTGGCTGGGAAAATGCCGAGAAAAGGGAAAAAAATTAAGACCATAGAAGGATATTTTCTTGGTGACCAGAGGATTGTGCCATTCCTCTCTGAGGACGAAGAGATATGCTTACCATCAGGTAAAGACATAGGAGTCAAGGTCTCTGTATCCCAAATATCTGAAATAGATACCCCATGGGCTCAGGTCATGGAGGAGCTCAAAAAGGATTTTGAAAATCAAGTTAGACAGGTGGAGGAAAAACTGGGAAGAGAAATGAGAGAGATGCAAGAAAAGCATGAAAAACAGGTCAATACCTTAATAAAGGAGGCCCAAAAAACTGCTGAAGAAAATAGCAC
>JAQQSK010004864.1:0-35472 GCA_028658325.1 Potorous gilbertii
GCCAAGATAAGAATTACATTTCCCCTAGAGCAATAGGAAGCCATGAGAGGTTTATGAGTAAGGGAATGGAGTGAAAAAGGAAAAATAAGTAAAACCTAAAAGTTCTGACAAATGACCACTACATTCTGGTAGGCTTTGAAATTGAAACCTAACATCTTGCAATGGCCCTTATTTTGATAAAGCTATTAGCTAACTTGATTTCTCCAGGAAGTGTTTGAGAGTAAATGATTATTAAAAATAGCACCAAAAGGTCATTTCATCACCTCCCTAATTTCATTTTACAGAACCCAAATTTCCCAGTACCTAGGTCTCTGCTTCAAGAAATCAAACCTTCTCTGTGCCAGACAGGTAAAGTGATAGATTTGTGAATATACCTTCAAGTCTGTTTGAGCTTTCAAAGTTTTGAGCCATTGAAAGTTTCAATACATTCTCTAAATCAAAACCACTTATAGTATAGTGGGATATGAAAGGGCTATGGGTGGGGGCTAGGGGAGAGAATAAAACAGCATGTTTGTTTCTTTAACATAAACTGTTAAAGAGAAATGACTAAAACAGGTGGGAAATAAAGGTTTCATGACATAATGAGTAGAAGTCAATATGTTTAAAACTATAAATGAACATTAATTAGCCATTATACTGTGGCTCTAAATTAAAATTACAATGAAAAGATGACTTTTTTTGGAAACTGCGATATTAAACCATTCAATTTAAATTATAAATTTTTATCCAAAGAGTGAATTGTCTTAAAGTCTTCATTTTATTATTACTCAGCACTGTTTTTACTTTATGGAATATTTTGCATTATATTTTAATTAAAGTTATAATTACAGAACTAAATGTAATTAGCTTCTTTCTTCCAAAGAAATTAGAAGTGAACTTTACTTTATTAAATTTTCAATTTGTTTCCTGCAGTGTTACATAGTTTATTCTAATTAATTGAAGGAGAGCTCATAAATATTTGATCAACATGAGAATGTGATTAAACACTAAGGAAATTTTCTCTCCTGATTTTTAGTTCATTCTCCTGATACCCTGACATATGTAGGTTGGTATGTGCACATGTGTACATACGTATATGTATATAGACACACATACATACACATCTATTGACATAACCTTGATTGCATCCCCTCCCCCCAAAAAAGAGGAAAATAATGAAGTTCCCAAGAGTGCTGGTACCTTCAACTACTACTTATTGGCCTTCAAGTTCCCAAGAGACTGGAATTTGCCCCTTCTCTGTTTCCTTTCTTGTTTGGATCATCCATTTCAAACATGTTTCTTTCTTCTTAGAATGAGACTAGGAAATTAAACACTATGTCCTCATGCTGTGTTTTAAGTTGCTATTGCCATTTTGCGATCTGAGAATGCTTTTTTCAGCAACCATTTGATAGAATTAAGATTTAGTCAATATTTAATATCATAGGGGGCTGGCCAATGAGGGCCCAGTCATGGGAGCACACTCTTGAGTAGAGACCAGCCCCCACTACAATCTGGATCAGGTGGCACTTGTAGAAGCAGGATATCTCTCTCTCTCTCTCTCTCTCTCTCTCTCTCTCTCTCTCTCTCTCTCCCCCTCCCTCCCTTTCTCTCTCTCTCTCTCTCTCTCTCTCTCTCTCTCTCTCTCTCTCTCTCTCATAGCTAGGAATACACATTCAGTGAATCAACTAGCAGTTGTCAAGCATTTCCTTTCAGCCAGATAGTGTCCTGGGGATACTTAAAAGGTTTTTTTTTCCTTTTTTTAAATACGATTACTACCCTTAAGGAGCACATGTTCTAATGAGGAGGACAAAACTAGGTATATACAAACACATATAAACTATATGGAAGATAAACTGATAAAAAAAAGGCACTAGCATCTGAGGAAACTGGCAAAATCCTCCTACAGAAAGTGGGATTTGAGCTTCATCTTATAGGAATCCAGAGAAGCTGAAAGGCATTGGGGAGGAGTGAGAGCATCCCAGGTATGGTAAGTATCCAATGCAAAGTTATGAAGACATGAGTTGGAATGTTGTGTGCAAGGAAGAGCAAGGCCAAAGTAGCTGGTTTGCAAAGCAGAAGGAAGGAAAGGCAATAGTGCAAGAAGACTATAAAGGTAGGAAGGGGCCAGGATGTAAAGGAGTTTCAGTACCAAGCAAAAGACTTCATATTTGAACCTGGATGGAATAGGAAATGACTGGAGATCCTGAGCTGAATAGTGAGGGGAGCAGTAAGGAAAACATGGTCATACTTGAACTTTAACAAAATTCCTTTGGCAACTGAGTGAAAATGGATTTGAGTGAAGAGAAATGAGGCAAGAGACCAATTGGAAGTCCAATGAAATAGTCCAAGTAAGAGACGATAAGAGTCAAATACAGCCACCCAACAAGGGTGACGGTTGTGTTGGTAGAGACAAGGAGGCATATACAAGAAAGCTGTGAAGATAAAAGCAAGATGTGACAACATTAGATATATGGGGTGAATATGACTGAAGAGTCAGTGTTGACTTCTTGAGCCTGGGTAACTAAGAGGACTCTAGTACCTTTGACAATTTTAGAAAAGGTGAGAAGAGGGGAAGGTCTTTTAGAAAAGATGAATTCTGTTTGAGACATGAGTTTGACATGAAATGTGATATATAGATGAAATTTCCCAAAGTCAACTGATGGTGGAGTGGATCTCAGAAGAGACATTAAAGCTAGCTATTTAGATGTGGGAATCATCTCCTTGCTGAAGATAATTGAACTCATGGAAGCTAATGAGATCACCAAGCAAGATAGTAGAGGGAAAAGAGATGACCTGGGACAGAGCTTTGAGGTTCACCCATGGTTAGTAAACATTCTATTGATGAAGAACTCACAAATGAGACTAACAAAAAGTCACCATCCAGCTAAGTATATAACCAAGGGAGGGCAGAGTTGTAATAATCTGGAAAGCAGAAAGTATCCAGGAGGATGTGATCAACAAATAAGTCAAAAAAGATGGAGGCTGAGGAAAAGACTAGATTTGACTACTGAGAAATTTCTGATAACTTTGGGGAAGGTAGTTTTAGTTGAGTCATGAAATCAGAATCCAGACTATAGTAAGAAGAGCAGAGGCATATCATGGAGATGGCCTTGAGGATTAAGTGAAGAAAAGGAAGAGATATACAGAACAGTAGCTAGCTGGGATAGTGGGTAAGGAAAGAATTTTTGGGTTTTGTTTTTAAGCATGGAGGAGACATTATGATATTTGTAGAAAGCAAAAAAGGAATTAATCAATGAGCTAGTACTTATTAAGTGCCTACTGTGTACCAAGCATCAAGATAAGTTCTGGAGACATAAAGAAAGGCAAAAAAGAATCACTGCTCTCAAAGAGCTTAGAGAATATTAGAGGATATAACAACCAGTAGATATGAAAACATCAAAGAGTAAAGAAATGATAGGGATGATAGTGGATAGTGAAGAGTGGGGACAATCTGCTGGAAAAGATTGAAGATGATGGGGTGATAGAGTTCAAGAGGGTGTGTGTATGTATATATATATATATATATATACATATATATATGTATATATATATATATATATATATATATACAGAGAGAGAAAAAGAGAGAGAGAGAGGAGTTTGCTTTGAGAAGGAGACACTTCATCAGAGACAGTACTAAAGGAAGAAATAGTGGGGGAAGGTTTCTGAGTAATGTCAGATGAGGAGCAGCAGGAGGGAAGAAGAGGGTCTTCATTAAGTTAAGGTACAAGTTAAAGTCAAGAGGTTTGGGGATACATGTGTCATCGGGGACTTGAAGAATGTAGAAATGTATGGAATAGATGCAGTGGTCAAAGGGATTGTCAACTGTTTAATGGGGAACAAAATGTCTGCTTTGTGTAGTTGAGATTATTGAACATAAATGTATAGGGGACCGAGTTGGCACAATTTTATTACTTTGTCCAGTGCCGTTAAATAGCATTTAAATAGAAGCACAAAACAAAGATAATGAAGGTAATCCAAGGGCTGGCATTTGGCACTATGATCATAGATAAAATAGTGGAGCAAGAAATCAGAGAGTGAAGCATAACATAAACTTGAACTGATTCATTAAGGCATAGGGAAGGGATGAAAGTGTAACTAATGCAGGTGGATGGCCTCAGAAAGAACTACACAGTCATAAAAAAACCTGGTATCTGGTTGATAGACATCTACTAGAGAGAAAATAATTATTATGGTATTAAAACAATAGAAAAAGCAATTATCATCTAATGGAACATGGATAAACAAATTGCAATACATAAATATAAGGTAGTATTAGTTCAATATAAGAAATCATACATGTGAGTAATACCAAGGAAAAATATCGTATTGTAAGACATATTAACTGATTAAAAGTGAAGCAAATAGAACCAAGAAAACAATATAAAGATGACAATAAAGCAAAAAGAATAAACCAGTGAAGTCAACAAGACTTAATGCTGTGAAATTATGATTAATTTTGTGCTCCAGTTGATATGCAACTTAAATCTAAAAGGATATATCATTTAAAAAAATAGAAGAAAATCAAAGTTCCCTTTTGCAGCTATGGCTAGGGCAAGAATTCTTAAATAAAAACATAGAGAAATCATCTAATTCAATACAGTGGAAAGAATACTGGTATCAGTGTGAGATGATTGACATCCAAGCACAAATAATTTTAGTATCAGTATTGGGCAGTGATGTTGAAAGATATGTTCATGGAAACCCCACCAACTCTGGAGAATTTCATGAAGAATACCCAAAGAAAAACAGAGAGGCATATGGTAGGCATGAACAAACCATAATGCATAGCAATAAGAGGTGATTTAAAGAAGGTCATTGGAGTTATGTGTGAGAGGCAGGAAAGTATCCGTCACTTATTGATCAGTAATACACAGGGGCCCTGCTATCACAGGTTTTTTGGTCTGCTTTTCTAAAAGGAAAGGCAACTTTTGAGGGGTTAACAACATCCTTTAATCAAGCACATATATCATTCATCATTCACCTAGTTCAGGGGAGTCAGTATCCAGAACTTCAAAGAAAATACAGAGAAATCAGAGATCAATAGACATGGTTTCCTCTGCCTGACCATCAACAGACATGTCCAACTGTCTGACCATAGTTACCAGAGAGGGAAGCACCAACATCTGGGTTTCTCAAGCCAGAGGACTCTTTAGCAGCTTCCTGGAGTCCTTGTTTGGCCAAACAAACACTTGCAGTAAGCCCTGCCCCCCCCCACCCCCTCCGAAACTAAAACCTCAACTCAGAGTATTTATATCTTTTTTAGAGCCAGAGGGCATCACAACCCTTGAGAACCAGTTCCTCATTAACAAAAGGCATGGGCCTTCCACAAATCTTCCCTAATCAAACTCTGCTTAAGGCTCAGACATATTAATGCATGGGGAAGATCTTTAATTGTATTAAAATAATTAACCATACAAATACATACATTGTTTCTAGTTAAAGAAAATCTTGTTTCTGTACTTTACTCCTAGTAAAGAATCTTGATTGATGAAGGCAAGATTCCATCAGAGGCACTTGATTATACTAAAACAAAAACAGCAAAAGATCCTGTCTTGCTTGCTATCTCAAATTGTGTAATGAGAGAGTTTAAGATAATTGGTTGCTTATTGTCCTTCACTCTCAAAGATAACCAAAATGACATCACTATGTTAGAGTCAAGTTATAGTCCAACTCTGGCTAACCAGTACAAGCTCAGAACTCTTTACCACAGGTCAGGCACAAATAGACCACATGAACATGTGGAGTGGATTCTCTATATTCATGCATTTCACATTTCTTTTGAGCTACTTCAATTTTACCTTGCTCATAAAGCATAGCACCTTCCTCTAATGAGGACCTGCCCTGCTGGGTGGTCCTGTGCCAATGTCTCCCACGTTATATAATCAATCCAAAAGTTCCCAAGAGAAACTTTCAGAGTATCCTTATAATTACATTCCATGTGAGTGCTTGCCCTGTGTAAGAGTTTGGGAAAAAAATTTATCTGCTGCTTGCTCCACGTGCACAGTGCCAAGATAATTAGGAAAAGGTTCGTAATATTTTTGGTTAATCCCTCTGAGCATGGGCAATTCTCATATGGGCTGGCCAATCTTAGATGTATGGTGATGCACTTAATTGGAGGGGATATTCACATCAATGAGATCAAAGATTTGTTTGAGGATTTGTGGTTTGATGATTTAAATAGATTCAGTGAAAAAGATGTATAATATTTCCTAACACAGTCTATTTCCCTCTATCTTCCATCTTTTAAAAATTACTTTGATTGATCTCCTAAGAGAACAGAAACTAGGACAGGGCAATAGGGCCTTTTCCCCTAAGACTCAGAAATTTAGAAGGTGCCAAATTTTAATGCAAGGCAATGTAGTATAGTGGCAAGAGCACTAGTTTAGGATTTCAGAGGGTTTGCATTCACTGATCACTTCTAACATTTTCTATATAATCCTAGACCAATTATCTCACAGGACCGCAATTTCCTCATCTTTAAAATGAGGGGTTGAGGATTTCTGGTTTGGGGAGCCAAGATGACAGAGTGATCAGTAACTGCTATCTCCCTCACCTTATTGACTTTGATGAGCCCAGAGAATATCTCCTCAGGAAAAGCCCTTGAACAGTGGAAGCAGCAGAAGGGGTAAACAGTCTAGCCTGTGAGGCTAGGTAGATTGCTAAGGAGGGTCCCTCTTGCTGTGGCTGAAGGGGACTAGTGCAGGACCAGAGCTATCCCAGAAAGATCCACCTCAACAAACCAGGAAAAGATCCTGAACCCCAGGGGAGTGAAGACCACAACATTTGAAGCATTTTAGCTTCTAACTGAAAGAACCAGTGGCCACAACAACAAAGCCTCACATGTTAAGCACAAGAACTGTGGGACAGAGCCCCCTGTGCCCCTGACACAGAGATCTACTTTAAAAGCTCAGAAAAGGGTGATTATTATGACTAAGAAGCAAAGCAGAAAAGAAAAGACCATAGACTCTTTCTGTGGGGACATGGGCCAAAACACAAATACCAAAGAGGTCATCATTGAGACTGTACTCCCATCTGAGACTTCAGAAAGGAACGGGTCTGAAGCACAAAGAGCCTTCTTGGAAGACCTCAGGAAGGATTTTAAAAGCCAAATTAGAGAAATAGAAGAAAAACTGACCAATGACTTTAAAAATATGAAAAAAGAAATCTCAGAAGAATTTGAAAGGACAATTGGATAAATGGAAAAGGAAGTACAAAACCTAACAGGAGAAGATAACTCCTTAAAAGGAACGACTGGACAGATAGAAAAGAAGTTGCAAAAGTTAACTGAGGAAAACAATTTGATAAAAATTACAATTGGACCAGTAGAAGTTAATGAATCTATGAGACATCAAGAATCAGTCTAATAGAATCTAAAGAATGAAAAGACAGAAGAAAATGTAAAGTATCTAATTGAAATGAGGGATTGGGTGAGATGAGCTCTGAGATTCTTTTCAGTTCTAGATCTATGACTTCATGGTTCTGCAATTCTATTTTTTCTTAGTAGCTTGTACTATTTTGATCTCATGATTTGCAGGATTGATTTGGGGGTAGAAATCCTGATTCTTGCCCCAAATGGGGTTTGCTGGTTGCTCCAAGTACCAAAATTTCTGGTTATGGCTCTGCTTTTCCATGATAGCTTTGGATAGTGTATCACTTTAAACTTTTTGAAGGTCTTTTACTTTCATTACATCTTTAATCCACACCATAAATCTGAGAGGGAAGATAGTTAAGACTACTAATAATTAACCTTTATTTGGCACTTTGAAACTTTCAAAAGATTTTAAATACATTTTCTTGTGTGATCCTTACCACAACCCGTTGTTGTTGTTCAGTTGTGTCCAACTCTTTGTGACTTCACTGGGGTTTTCTTGGCAGAAGTATTGGAATGGTTTACAATTTCCTTCTCCAGTTAATTTTACAGATAAGGAAACTAAGGCAAACAGGATTAAGTGCCTTTCTCAGGGTCAGTAGCTAGTCCATGTCCAAGGCCAGATTTGAACTTAGGAACATGAGTCTTTCCAACCTCAAGCCCAGCACTCTACACACCGAGCATCCTAAGTTGCTCTAACAATCTTGTGAAGTATATGCTATTCTTATCTAACCATTTTTTATAGAAAATTAAACTGAGGTTAATAGAAGCTCCATAATTTGCAAAGAGTCACTCAGCTAAACATATATATGAGGTAGATTTAACTCACCTTCTCTTGTCTCTATGTCCGGGACTCTAAGCACTACCTATATGGCTAGTGCCTCAATGAAATTATATAGATAAAGAGCAATGGCAGAGATACATAATCCCTGGATTTAGGGTTAAGATCCAAGTCTGCTAACTTCTAGTCTGGTGCTATGAGCCTCTCTAGTACCACTACAATCTTTCAATATCCAGGAACACAAATGAGGCATACTATTTTTACAAAGATGAGTCAAATGGCAGAATTATGCTTACCTTATGTATGCTAATAGCTCCCACTACCATGTGAGCTTTGAGTGTGAGCACAGGCTTCTCATACTGACTCACAGTTAACTTGCAATCTACCGTGACTTCCATGCCTTTTCCTGCCACACACATGCCCACCAGTCTTTGTGTATCTTGGTTCTGTATCATTTGCATTTGTCCTCATTGACTCTCATTCCATAGGAAATATTTACATATGTTTATCACTGTCACAGTTTAGCATGGCATCTGTTTGCCTGAAATGAATCAGGTCTCACTCACAGCAGTTTGAGCTGACTTGGTCTAAATTTTGAAAGAAGGAAAACAATACTAGATTTATTTAAATTGAGAATTTAAGAAGAGAATATCAGAACCACAAAATTCTCTACTCCAGTCTCTTTCTTTTACAGATGAGTATACCAAGGCACAGAGATGGAAAATAACTTGTCCAGCATCATACAACTATTATGTAGCCTAGATGGAGTGGAAACTAGTGGATTATTTTGATACAATTCAACAAACATTTCATCCTATGAAAAGCTACTGTCCAAGGTACTGGGGAAAGAATGTGGAGCTACAGAAATAGCATTGCATTTAAAATCAGAGAACGAGGGTTCAAATTCTGGTTCTACTTCTTATTGCCTATATAAATTTAGGCAAGGTGTAGAGCTTCCATTTCATAATCTGTAAAATCAAGAGAGTGATGTATAAATTTCCTCAAAGATTTAAATCTATGTTTCTATGATCACAAGATGACTTCATGAATTGCTTGACATAATCTAAGGTGATATATTTTTATCTTATATTATATATTTTATCTTAAAATTACATTATACTTTATTTTTGAGATTGTATCTCTCCATCTTGCCCAGGTAGGAAGTCCACAAACTCTTAGAGTAAAATTAAATTTGTAATCTGCACAAGAGATTTGACATATTTCATTTCTGCCCTGGGCAGGTTTATGTCTCGTAAGTAGCATGATCATTGTCCCCTTACCTCAGAAGCTCACCATATTGTTGGTGCTAGACTCAGGGGGGAAACCTGATCTGCTTAGTAATGTTTAGCCCAGAACTCCAGAGCTCAAGCCATCCACCAAATTCAGCTTCCTCCCAAACATGCATGTTCCACTATGCCCAACATTTCTTAGATTTTAAAGCATTCTACACCACAATTCATTTGATGCTCACAGAAACCTAATGGCAGTAAGGAGGGTCAATGTTATTACCTTCATAGGGTAGAAGGATGGTGAGGTTTTAGAAAACAAGATGATTTTTCATGGGCACACCACTAATGAATGTCAAAACTGAGACTAGAAAATAGGTTTCTTGAGTCTTTTCTCTACATTATGCTGGGTAGAATAGCAGTGTATTTAACATTATTTTAATCAAAAATAAAATATGATAATGATGTGCATGCATTTATGTCATAGAAATAAGGGTTTTGTTGTTCTTTGAAGTGTAATGGTTCTAGGGCTGAAATGAATGTCAATGCTCATAGAATCCAATCTGCATTTTACAGATTATTTATTCAAATAAGGAAACTGAGACTCTGGGAGTCAGTGACTTTCTCAGTCACATATTATAAGTGGCAGTGTTGGGATTCAAACTCATGTCCTCTGATTCCAAATTCAGTTCTCTTTTCATTGTGACATCCTGAATCTCTTTTGCTGAGTTAATGTGGAAACGGAACATCAGGAATTTTAAGTCATTGGTTCAAGGTCACATTATCAAAGCTAACATTAGGACCCAGGTCTCACTAACAACACATATAATATACCCTTTCATAGTTTCTATTGTATCGTAATTATTTGTTTTTAAGCTTTCCTTGCATTTCAACTATGAGGTAAGCTTCTTGAGAAAAAGTCAGTGGTATTTCTATCATGATATCCCTGCCACCTAGCAGGGTGACTTACTTGCACATAGTGGGCACTTAATAAGTATTTGTGGAAACAAATAGAGTTTTGAAAGACTCAAGCATTTCTGAGATTAAATAGAGGGCCATTGGAACAACTCTTAAGACAATGACAGTGTTAAATGCTCTTTCAATGTGAACAAGGGCCAAATTTCTCTTTTTCTGATATACTCACGAAGATGAAAAGGGCAGATAGCATGTTCTGCTGTTAAACTGACAAGATTATTGATATTTTTCAAATTATTACAAGAAAGGCCAGGCATCCACATGCATTATTTAAGGCAGCCCCAGCATTGTTTGGGAATTGCATTATTTATGTCAAACGTGGTATATTGTGTGAACATTTATTAGTTACAACGAAGCAGTTTTAAGACCAAAATAAAAGATTGAAAGAAAGAGGGAAATAAACCACTGTCTTATTTTTCTGGAGCTTTCCTGTAGCATATAATGAATATCTGAGTGTACAGCTCTAAGTTGTATATCTAAGCTAGAGGTTAAAAGACTTGGATCACTCTGGCTCTACACTTTCTTAATACCTGTGTGACTTTAATACTTGTGTAGTGTTGGGAAAGTCACATGATCTCTCTAGGCCTCAGTTTCTTTATTTGTAAAATAAGATGTCATACTAGATAGACCCTGATGTTCTAGCAGTGGTTCTGGTTCTAGCACTATGATCCTATGATAAAGTGATCCCTAAGAAGCTAAAAATGAAACAAGGTATCTGTAAAAGTTTAATATTGGGCTCAGAGTCAGAAAAAAAAATGTGACTTCAAATATCACCTCTGAAATTAGCATTTGTGTGATCCTGGCCAAGTCATTTAGCTCCTATAATACATCCAGGTATCTTCCTAGGACTCAGCTACTTTAAATCACAGAAGAGTAGGTCTGTGTCAGCAATTCCCTAAACTGAAGAAATCTCAAACCTTTCACTTATTTTCAAATTTACAAAGATAAGGAATTTGGGGATGGATTGCTACTTTTGAAAATGCTTTACAGAAGCATTTCCTACTTACTGTTTTCCCCATATACTGAGGAACTGGGTCAGCATCAAGACCAGCATTAACTGGAGACATAATAATATTGGTTAATGTTTTCATTCTACCTTATTATTTACAACGCACTTTCACATACATTCTCTCAAGCTCTCTACAGCTCTGCTGTGAAGTAAGTTCTATTATCATTGTTTTGAAAGTAGAGAGATTGAAGCTTAGGGAGGCTGGTTAGCTTGTCTAATGGCACATTATCTAATTCAATTCACTAAACATTTGTTAAACATCTACTATGTGCAAGTCACTGTTCGAGGGAAAAAAGGTGCAGAGAGTTTCAAGGGCTTATCCCAGAGCGTACAATTCAATTCAATGTAACAAATGTTTATCAAATACCTACTATGTGTAAAGAGCTACCCTAGGTATTAAGAAATGGTAGAGCCAGAGAGATACACGCCTTCCAGCCTCTAGCTTTGTTCTCTGTGCTCTATGCTCAAAAATTCATCATATGCGACAGGAAAGCTCCAGAAAAAATAAAACAGTGGTTTATTCCTCTCTTTCTTTAAATCTTTTATATTGGCTTAAAACTGTTTTTTGCAACTGAAAAATATTCACATAATATGACATATTTGACAAAAATAATGTAATTCTAAAACAACATCAGGGCTAGCTTAAACACCTTATTCTTAAATAACTACACAAAGTGTAGGTAATTTTTATAGACATGGTTAAAAGTTGTCAGAGGTGAGATTTGAACCCAGGTCTCCCTGAATCCCATTTCAATGCCCTATCCAACACAAAGTACTAGATATGAATCAAAGTCCTTTGATTCCAAATTAAATTCTTCATCCACTGAACCACATTGGTTCCCCATCTGCCATCTTGTTTTTAACTGGGATGCCTAGATGTTAGCTTGGAATGGAATGAGGACGTATCTTAAGCCATCTTAAGCTGTTTGATTTGTGACAAAGTAGTTGAAACAGGGAGGAGACTAGCTTTAGGAAAGGAAACATACCAGTAAAAATAATGAAAGGTGACAATGTTTTTGTTAATATCCCTCCTTTGTTGAAATATATTTGTCTCTGTGGTTTTGAAATAAAAAAAAAAACTACAGTTAGCATGGAGGTTTCCAGATTAAAGCTATGGCAATGATTGGCTAGCATTGAATTAAATCCCTGCTTATTTTCACTACTTCTAAGCTAGTCAGAGTCCAGAGAACTCAGTGAACAAAGTCCCAACATCACTCACCCTTGAGCTGATTACAAGATTGATTGAATAACATGCAATCCACTAATACAAAACAGATACAAAATATATGTGTTGTCTATCTCATCATCATCTACATATTCTCAATTTGGCATGACTTAGCAAAATGGAACCACGTATGACTCCCAGCTGCATGTCACAAGTCATCCAGTAGCTCTATCATCCCAGATGGCATGCAGATGTTAAGGATTATGGGCATTTACATGGAGACAGAAAAAGAAATGCTACCTGGAAAGGCAATATGACATAATGAATCAAATTCTGCATTTGGAACCCATTCTATAGCCAAGTCAGACAGATCTAACTGTCCAACATCAAACACCTAGTCATGTGCAAAGCAAGGATCGTAGGAGAAAATTTTGATGAAAACAGTGGTATCTTGAAAAATCTTATCACATTGAAGGCACATTCCACATAAAACTAGACTTAAAATCCAATGTGTAGGAATTATCATGTACAAATCTGAGAGATAGAGGGTGGAAAACCATTAGTTGCAATTTTGAACTTATGGCTAGGGAAGGGGAAAGGAATATGTATTTATATAATGCCTGCTGCTATGTGCCAGGTATATTGCCCATTGCATTTTACAACCATTATCTCTTTTGGTCCTTACAACAACCATGGAAGGTAGGCGATAGTATTATCACTACCTGTTTCCCAGTGGAAGCAAACATATTGAGTTTTCCAAGATCACACAGCTGTTAAGTATCTGATGCCAGATCTGAATTCAGGTCTTTCTGACTTCAGGTTCAGTACTCTGTCCACTATACCACTAACTGTCTTAAGGCTTAGATAAAACAATTTTATTTTCTGATCTTTTGTGCGGACTTCTTTCCTTTTTTCTGGAGAAAGGAGTTGAAAATACAGTAGAGAGAGAATATATATTGGTAAGGAGTGCCTTTAACCATATTGCTATGAATATGAGATGACAATATAACTCATATAATGGGGGGGAACCTCCAAGTGAATTATGCAGGTCTTCTCAAAGAAGGGGCAATAAAAACATCGGAGTGTCCTCCAGCATCTCATATTTCATTTGTGCCGATTAAGTTCAACTCACATTTTTCTTACATCTTCACTTTTCATCTGTTTGACCCATCTCCTGTTTATGTTTTCTCCATCTCTGGGAAGCCATAGCCAAGGTATAATTGCCTATGGACACTTCCCATATACATCTCCTCCAATTAAGTGGTTTCTCAGAAACTGCACATTATTCAGAGCAAGTGACAGAATATCAAAGGCAGAAATTCCTAGTTCCACGATGATGCCTGGAATGATCAACACCATTTTGACTGGGCCAAAATGAAGTAGTGAAAGACAAAGTGTGTTGTCACAATGTTCCTTAGAAAACAGAGAAACTATGGATAAGTGATGCCTCTTCTCTGAAATCTTTTTGTCATCTGAAATGAAGTCAAAGCCAATAATCTCTGATATACATTCCAGTTTGAATTTTCTATAATTGTATATAAAGTCTTCCTACCTAACTACAAAATGAAATGAGACACCAGGGGAGGTTAGGTGATGGACAAACTGAGAGCTACAAGATGGGTCACTGCATTAGGGATAATACATTATTCAAAGAGTAGTCTTTGATGATTTCACATCAGCTTGGCAGAAGTATCCCAGAGATCAGACATTGGTTCTGTGCTTTTTGACATTTTTTTTGTATCAGTGGCTAAGATAAAGATACAGATAATAGTTTCTAAAACTGGGCATATGACACAATGCAGAGTGGAACAGTTTTATATCCTTGTTGACAGAAACAGGACCCCAAAAGACCATGCTAGACTAGAAAATTTCTTTGAATCTAATGAGATCATAATGGATAAGGATCTGTATAAGACTTTTATTTGGACTCAAGTAATCAACTTCAACTCGCAAGATGGGATGTGTACGATTAAACAGAAGTTTGACAAAGATCTGATGGTGTTAGTGGACTGCAAGTTCCTTATGCCATGAGACCCAAAGTGAATTGCTTGACCTTTCTAAGTCTCAATAGGAGGCTGTTGTATTTATTTCACAGGGTTACTGAGGGGCTTAAATGTATGAACATATGTAAAGCATCTTGTAACCTAAATTAATATATTGATATTGGTTAATAATAGTAGTTATTATTACACAACCTAAAATAATGTAGTCTTGGGCTACATTTAGAGAGTCATGGCTTCTAAGAAAATAGAGGAAAGCGTCCTTCTTGACCATGCGTTGGTGGAAGAAAATCTGTAGAACTATGTCTACTTCTCCTATGTCAAAGGATCATGGATATGGAGCAGGAAGTGATCTCAGAGGTCATTAGTCCTAAATCTCATGTTACAGATGAAGAAACTGAGGTTCAGAAAGATTAAATGACTTGCTCAAGATGCCGCAAGTAGCAAGAAATGGGTCTATTTTGAATTCAACTCTTCTGACTTCAGTACCAGTGATGTATCCATTGAACAACACTGGGCACCCAAACATAGAAAGCTATCACTAGACTGAAAAGCAGGCAGAAGAGGGTATGGAAGATGGGGAAAGGGACTTGAGTTCATGACATATGAGGATCCATAGAAGCAATTTTGGATGTTTATCCTGAAGAAGAAAGGACTCAGATAGCTTTCTCAAGCACTTGAGAGGCCATTGTACAAGGACTAGAATGAACCATGAGTAAAGGGGAGAAGTTACAAAGAGGAAAATTTAGGATAGATTTCAGGGGAAAAAACCTTCCTACCTATTTCAGCTCTACAAAAATGGAATGGGCCATCTTTGAGGCATTCCCTGATTTGGTAGCCTCCTACACCTAGCTGGAAGTGTCATCTCCATTTTCCCCATATTCAACTGTTTATAGTTTCAAATGTTCCATGTTGATCACAAAAATACATTAGGACATTTTTGACAACATGATACAATTGAACAGCAAGGTAAGTTCCCTTCCTGTGTCAGTTGGGAGGCTGAAGATGCTCTAAGAAGCCTGTGAGCACATGAGAATCATGCTTGAGTAGGCTGTTCCATTTCCAGTGAATTAGGTCCTTGATTCCTTAATCCTCATGGCTTTGTTTTTAAGCAGGGCCTTGTCTTATGAAGTTTCAACAAAGGATTCACTGAGAATCCAAATGAATGTTAGTCTTAGCCAACCTTCTTATGACTTTCTAGAGAGAGGGATAGTTATACAGGCTTTTCTGTTCTCTAAGTTAGCTTTGAACATGATTATTATTTGGCGCAGTTCTGATAACTCTTTCCATATTTGCATTTATTTAGCCCAATTAGAATTCAGTATATAAGATAGAAACCAAGACTTCACAGACCAGATCATGACCTACTGCAAATTTTAAGTCATCACACTAGGATGAATGCTTGGGAAAACTATCTCGTGCCAGACAGCTTGGATATTGTTCAACATATTTATTATACATCTTTGAATCCCCCAGTTTCCAACTCTGTATTGATATTCCAGAGGAAGAAAAACAGATCCAGACATGAATGCCTTTAAGGTACACATTTGAGCATTCTGAAAACAGGTGAATCATGATGATCAAAAAGGAGGTATTTAAGTCTAACTTCTTCAAAATTACACAAAAACCTTCTGACTCAACATTTCCACAGTTCCTAGGTTTTATACAGAGGTAGTGTGTACACTTCATCTGGAAATGAATTGCAAGCATTGTCCCATACTGCAAATATATTGCCAGCTTTGACCTGGCTACAGAATTCTACAAACAAAACTTTGGATTTTGCGGCAAAATAATCTTGTATAGATCTTCCCTTTGTCAGCTTGACCCTGAAAAATTCACTTACCCTCTCTGGGCTTCAGTTTTGCCATCTGTAAAAGAAGGGATTGGACTAGATGAAGTTGAATTTCCTTTCTAGCTTTAAATCCTATGTTTCTATTTCTCTAAAGCAATGAAGTCATTGACATTTAGTCTCTTCTCCCTTCAACAATCTACTTGACTAAAGAGAGCAACAGGGGATGGGGGCCAGAGCCAAGATGGTGGAGTAATAGCACGGACTTTCTAGGGAGTTGCCCCCAAACCCAGCCACACCTGTAAAAAATGACTCTAAACAAATTCTGGTGTTTCAGAACCCACAGAATGACAGAGTGAAGCAAATCTCCAGCCCAAGACAGCCTGGAAGGTTGCCAGGAAGTGTTTATCACACTGCCCTGGGAGCAGAGCACAGTCTAGAGCCTGCAGGATACATGGGTTCTGAGCAGACCTGAGGAGGACTGAATCTTGGACACCTATGGAGGTTTCCAGACTCCACGCCCCCAAAATGCTGAGGACAAATTGGAAAATCATTGGAAAAAGACTGTGGAACCAGTGTGGGAGAGTGGAGTCATCCAGTCCCCGCCCCACAGCAGCAGAGGTGGGGAAGGGACAGAAAAATCCATAGCAGCCATGACAGTAGCAGGGGCAGAGGCAGCATCTATTTCCAGAGCTGTAAGCTCACAGATTGTAGGGGAATTGAGTGGCTGACAGTCCCCTTCTGCCCCCACCGGAAGCAGAGAACTACCATGACAAAGAGCTCAAAAGTCAAATAAATGACTGGGGAAATGAGCAAAAACCTGAAAAAGAGTCAAACTATAGAACTTACTTTGGTGAAGAGGAAGACCAAAACATGCAAATAGAAAACAACAAAGTCAAAGCTCCTCCATCTAAAGCCTTCAAGAAAAAATACGAATTAGTCTCAGGTCACGGAAGAGCTCCAAAATGATTTTGATTTTCAAAATCCTTTTTGAGCTCTTCCAAGGCCTGAGCCCATTGGATATCTATTCCAGATGTTTGGGATACAGAGGCCTTGACTCCTATGTCTTTACCTGATGGTAAGCATTGGTCTTCTTCGTCAGAGAGGAAAGGCATAATCATCTGTTCCACAAGAAAATAACCTTCTATGGTCTTATTTTTTTTCCCTTTTCTGGGCATTTTCCCAGCCAGTTACTTGACTTCTGAGAGTCCTATCCACCCTCAGCTAGATCCGCCCAGCTAGTGCTTGAGGTCTGAGATTCAAATGCTGCTCCCCAACCTCAGGGCTTTCAGCAGCAGGCCTGGCTTCTATTCAGGGTAAGATTGAATCAGGTTCTCAGGTGGGGGCAGGGCTGCCACCCAGGCTCAGTTCCCTCAGGGGGTTTATGCAGAGACCTTCTGTAATGGAACTCCTACTGAGCTCCTGCCTGCTCTGGGAGCCTCTGGCCACCCGCTGCCTCTGCTGCTGCCTCCTGAGGGGGCCCAAGTTATGGAGACACCCTGCTCCCCTCTCAGCCCATCCAGACATCTCTTTCACTGACCTGTGCATTTGTGGGTGGAGGGACCTTCGCAGCCGCTGGAGATTCCATCCCTGAATCCTGCTCGGATCTGCTCGCTCCTCTCAGTGCCGCACGGCCGGGGCAGGGCAGGGCTCCGCTCCCATCCTGTGCACGATGGACCTTTGGAATCGATTTTTCAGGGCCCTCTGGAATGGAAATCTCCTTCACCCCGTTGCTGCGTGGCTCCACTGTTCCAGAATTTGTTGGGAGTTCTTTTTATAGATAATTATGGGCTGTGGGTTCGGAGCTAGTATATGTGAGTCTTTCTACTCTGCTATCTTGGCTCCGCCTTCCCTCCAAAATGATTTTGAAAATCAAGTAAGAGAAGCAGACAAAAAATTGGGAAGAGAAATGAGACTGATGCAAGTAAATCATGATAAAAGAGTCAACTGATTGCTAAAGGAGACCTTAAAAATGCTGAAGAAAATAATACTTTAAAAAATAGACTAACCCAAACGACAAAGGAGATCCAAAAAGCCAATGAGGAGAAGAATGCCCTGGAAAGCAGAGTTAGTCAGAAGGAAAAGGAGGTCCAAAAGCTCACTGAAGACAATAATTCCTTAAAGATTAGAATGGAGCAGATGGAAGCTACTGACTTTATGAAAAAATCAAGAAATTATAAAACAAAACCAAAGGAATGAAAAAATAGCCAACAATGTGAAATATCTCATTGGAAAAACTGTTGACCTGGAAAACAGATCCAGGAGAGAAAATTTTTAAATTATGGGACTACATGAAAGCCATGATCAAAAATAGCCTAGACATCATCTTTCAAGAAATTATCAAGGAGTACTGCCCTGATATTCTAGAACCAGAGGGTAAAATAAATATTGAAAGTGTCCACTGATTGCCTCCTGAAAGAGATCCCAAAAGGAAAACTCCTAGGAATATTGTAGTTAAATTCCAGAGCTCCCAGATGAAGGAGAAAATATTGCAAGCAGTCAGAAAGAAACAATTCAAGTGATGTGGAAATACAATCAGGATAACACAAGATCTAGCAGCTTCTATGTTAAGGGATTTCAGGGCTTGGAATATGATATTCCAGAGGTCAAAGGAGCAAGGATTAAAACCAAGAATCACCTACCTGGCAAAACTGAGTATAAGGCTTCAGGGGGAAAAGTAGTCATTCATTGAAAGAGAGGATTTTCAAGTATTCTGGATGAAAAAACCAGAGCTGAATAGAAAATTTGACTTTCAAACACAAGAATCAAAAGAAGCATGAAAAACTAAACAGGAAAGAGAAGTAAAGGGACTTAGTAAAGTTGAATTGTTTACATTCCTATGTGGAAAGATAATATTTGTAATTCTTGAGACTTTTCTCAGTATTAGAGTAGTGGTCTATATACATACAGACAGAGGGCACAGGGAGAGTTGATTAGGAAGGGATGATATCTAAAACAATAAAATTCAGGGATGAGAGAGGAATATGTTAGAGGAGAAAGGGAGAAATAGAATGGGGCAAATTATTTCTCACATAAAAAATGTGAGAACAATATTTTTCAATGTTGGACAAGAGGGGGGAGGTGAGAGGGAAAAAGTGAACTTTATTCCCATTATATTTGGCTTAAGGAGAGAGTAACATGGACTCTCAATTTGCTATGAAAAATCTATCTTACACTACAGGAAAGTAGGGGAAAAGAAAATAAGTGGGGTGGGGTACGATAGAAGGGATGACAAATGGGAGGAGAGAGTAATTAGAAGTAAACATTTTGAGGAAGGATAGGGTCCAAAGAGACAATAGAATAAATGGGGGGCAAGATAGGATTGAGGGAAATATAGTCTTTAACAACATGACTTTTATGGAAGTATTTTTCATAACCACACGTGTATAACACATATCAAATTGCTTGCCTTCTCAGTGGGGATGGGTGGGGAGGGAGGAAGGGAGAGAAGTTGGAACTCAACGTTTTAAAAACGAATGTTAAAAATTGTTTCTACATGCAACTGGGAAATAAGATATACAGGTAATGGGGTATTGAAATCTATCTTGCTCTACAAGTGAATAGAAGAGATGAGGAAAAGGGGGAAGGGAGGAGTGTGATAGAAGGGAGGACAGATTGGGGGAAGGGGTAATCACAATACATGCTGTCTTGGGGTGGGCAGAGAGGAGAGATGGGGGAAAATTTAGAAACTAAAAATAAATAAATAAAAATTAAAAAGAGAGCAAGAGTCCACTCCCATCAGCTCTGGCCTCTGCCTATGTAATATGTAGAAAGAAAGAAGCCAACAGGCATTTATTAAGCAGCTACCATGTATAGACTCTATAATAAGTGCTTTATAATCTCATCTCCTTTAATCCTCACAACAACACTGGGAAGTAGGTGCTAGGTTTATCCCCATTTTGTAGTTGAGGAAACAGGCAAGTAGAGGTTAAAGGATTTCTTCAAGGGAGCCCAGCTGGTGTCAAGGGATAGACTTGAACTCAGATCTTCCTGACTCCAGGCCCAGTACTATTTCCTGTAGTAATGACCTTTCAGGATTGGGTGACTCATGGTAGATCATCAGATCTGAGTTTTAGCTCTGGAAGGAACCTTAACAGAGGATCTAGTCGAACCTCTTAATTTCACTAATGAAGAAACAGAGGGTTGGCAAGCTCTTTTGACCAAAGTCATACAAGTAGCACATGGAAGATTTGAAGCCAGGTAATGTCAGTCAATCAATATTTATGAAGCATTTACTGTATGCCACATACTGTGAGAAACTCTGAAGATACAAGGAAATGCATACTCTTGGCCCTGTAGGAATTTTCAATCTAATGATAGGAAGACCACACACAAGAAAGAAGGGGAAAAAGTGGTGGGAGAAGAGTATGGGTAGGTACCCAGCTTAGGGGGATGATGGAGAAGTCTAGAGAAATAGAGCTGTGTGGGAAATGAAAAGATGTCTAATGTGGACTCCCTCCTTAAATGGAGGCTCTAGGAGGAGAGATTTGATCCTCCAATTAGAGGAGTATTTAGTGTATTTAATTCTAATCAATTTGAAGTACTTTGCAGAAGTGGACTCAATATCAAGAAGACCCAAATTTTAATCCTTTGTCAGATATATAGTAGCTGTTTGATTCTGAGAAAGGTGAATTTTTCTAAGTCTCAGTTTCTGCATCTGTAAAATGAGATTATCGGATCTGATGTCCTGTGAGATCCAGTTCTCAGTCTAAGATTATATTAAGGTCAGTTATTGCTGTGCTTGTTCATAAGATAATAGAGCTAGAACTGGCAGGGACCACAAAAACATCAGGTACAGTCCTCTCATTTTACAGATAAGGAGATTGAGGTCTTGTGAATCTAGGGAATTTGAAGAAAGATGCATAGTAGTCATTGAAAAGGACAAGATTTGATACTTCTGATACTTTGAGGAAACAAATGCTCTTTCCACTGAACCACATTGTCTCGCTTGCATTTCATTATGACATTCATTCATTCATTCATTCATTTGTTCATTTCATTGTTCATCTATCTATCTATCTGCACATCTTGACCTCCTATTCCTGAACACCTTACTTGAGTCTTTTACTCTTTCTTTCTTTCTGAATCTAGAAAAATTTTTAGTAATGCCGTAAGAATTGGATCTCCATTGTCCAAAGACCAGCCTAACTTGGGAGAGACTCAGCAGCTGGTTGGCTTCATAGTGATGAGTTATTCAACCACAACAATTCTCAAAGACTGCCCTTCCAGTCCAAGTCCAGAGGGTCACATTCCACATCTCAGTGAAAGGAATTCCCACATCAATGAAATCATAGATCTATGAGGTATAAGGTTATTAAATATTACTTCTACCATTCATAATAGTAATAGCTCACTTTTATATAGCACTCCATGGTTCATAAATAAACCTTCTATAGGTTGAATAAATAATATTCCTTAGACATAAATAGCTATTTATATTTGTATGGCATTTTATAGTTTGCAAATGTCTTAAACTTTTCCAGTGTATTCAGATGCTACAGCAAATGAAATATCAAATCATTGAGAAATGTTTTTGAAATCATAGTTATGTTTTGTCACCATCTATTTTCTCATGAAACTGATGAATAATGAAATCATTGGTCTTTAAATTTTTTGATTATGTATTCTGTCAATCAATAAAATTTTAAGCATTCATCTCAATCTCTATTTATTTTGAAATTAAATTCATGTAAAATGATACAAATACATTGTCAAAACTACTGAAATTAAAGCCTGAGATAATGATGAAATCAACAATCTCTATTGATATTTATAGTAATAGAAACATTTTCACTCTAACAAAAAACATAGTTAATATTATTTTACTGAGAGTAATAGCTTGGATATGCTTCCTTATTTTAAAAAAAATCTTTAGGATTAAGTAATTCAAAGGCCATTCTCTAAATTCAGCTTATCTTACTGAAATGGTTATCAGTTGGGGAAAAGGCCACTTCCAAAAGATACAGAGGTCCCAAGAGAAGTTGAGTAAAATTGAGTGTGTTTACTAAACAGTTAAGCTCATGTTTATTCACATTCACCAACTATGCCAGGTTTTTTTTGTCATTGTTGCGATTTGTTAGCCAGCTGGTAAGTTTCTCTTGTCCTTTACATTAAGCAACTGTTCCTGCCAGCTAATTAGGAAGTATTATATTGTTATATTTTAGCAAATTATTTCAATATTTACTGAACTCTATTTACCTGAGATCTTAAACAGGTAAGAAAACACTGTCTCTTTTATGTGTGTGTGTATGTGTGTATGTCTGTGTCTTTGTATGTGTGCTGACAGGAAAGGGTTAGGGAGTGGTATATCTATATCAGTTTAGGTAAAATAATCTTAATTTTGAAATGTCCTTTTAAACATGTGGACTTCATTCTATCATTAGCTCATAACTTAAGTAACAATGTACATGTAAGATAAGGGTTTTCATTAACAATCAGAAATATAAACACATCTTTCAAATAATCTTCATAATTCTAACGTTTTTCAACTGACCTTGTTGAATTTGATTAGATTCTCATTGTTTCTACCTCCTGATACGCTGACGAAGAGCTTGTACCAGGGGAGAATTGTTAGCTCTGTCATTTTCTTGTTTGCTTGGCTGCCATGATTAGGATTATCTTCAACTGGTGGTTGCTTTACAAGAATCTCTTAAACCATATTTTATTTTGTAAGGGTTAGTTTGGTGAAAATTAGATAATAAATCCTGCCTCTGCGGTAAACAATCTCTCCTGCTTTCCTACTGCCTACAAATATGCTCACATCTCCTCCAACTTTAAAAAATGCTCACTTGACCCATCCATCCCCACTAGTTACCACCCTATATCTCTCCTCTGTTTTGTGGCAACATCTCTCAAGAAGGCAGTCTACAATATGTCGACTTTCCTTGGATTCTCTCATTCATTCTACAGCCTGGCTCATCATTCAAACAAAATGCTCTCTCCAAAGTTACCAAAGATCTCTTTGACAAATCTAATGACTTTTCCTCAGTCCTCTTCCTTGTCAACTTCTCTGCACCCTTTGACCCTGTTAATAGCCCTCTGCCTGCTAGTCCTTTCTCTCTACCTTTCTTTGACAATAGTCTCTCGAGGTTCTCCTCTTACCAGTCTGACCACTTCTCAGTCTCCTTTGCTTGATTCACTTTCTAGGCCACACCCTGTAATTGTGGATGGATACCGCATGGGTTCTGACCCATGTCTTTTCTCCTGTCTTTAAACGGGTTCAGTTAGTGATTTCATCAGTTCCCATGGATATAATGACTACTTCTAAGCTTATGATTCTCAGATCTATGGATCCAGCTCAGAATTTTCTACTGACTTCTGGTCTCCAATTACCTATTGGACATCATAAAATGTATGTCCCATAGACATTTTTACTTTCATAGCATCTCTCATATACCTCCTTCTCTCCTCTGACTTTGCCACCACCTTTCTGCAAGTCCTCCTGCCTGCATTATGACTCTAGTTTACTAATTTGAAGCCCTTCATAATCTGCCACCTCTCTACCTTTTTATACCTTATAGCCCTCTATATGTCCTGACAGCCAATAAAACTGACCTCCTTGTTCTTGCTTGCACACAACACTCCCTAGCCAGATGTCAGCCATTTTCATTTCCTTCCATGCCTGAAATTCTCTCCCTCTTCATCTCTGCCTCCTAGCTTCCCTGGCTTTCTTCAAGTCCTAGCTAAAATTTTTCCTCCCAACGGAAGTCTTTTCTTATTTCCCTTAATTCTATAGATAATCTCCAATTTATGCATATAGATGGTTTGTCCATAGTAGTTTGTACTGTCTCCTCCATTAGACTGTGAGTTCCTTGAGTAACAGGGACTAGCTTTGGGCTTTCTTTGTATCTCCAGCAGTTAGCACAGTGCCTAACACACAGTACACACTTACTAGGTATTTATTAACTGACTAAAATCCTATGAATCCACAGTAAACTACAACAAGTTGCAATTTAATGAAAGAAACAAATGAGTAAGAGCTCCTCTAGCCACCTGTTAACAGTATGGAATTTTTGCTGTCATCACAGGATACCTCACATATCGAACATGACAGGTGACATTGCCATAGAGAACAAGTAAAAGTGACAGCGTCTACCCTATATTATAGACTAGTAAGTATTAATTTATTTTCTAAATTAAAAAAAATGATTGGAAACTTCAACATTTTCCCCTGTACTTCAGGGTTTTTTTGTTCACCACTTACAGTGTGAGCATCCCATTTTGAAGACTCTTGGTCTAGATTATAATATGCAATTAGAAAGATGTCACTGAACATTAAAATCTATTAAATTATTTCTATATATATATATATACCTATGTATATTTGCATATATGCATCACACATATATATGTAATTTTCCACATATAATTTCACATAGACAAATATTTCACCAGTAAAAATACAAAATCACATATACAGTTTCCCAAAGTCAATTTCACCTGATTCCCCTTTTCAACTTTTTGCCAATGCTTGGTGTCTTTCCAATACACACAAACACATATATGTATGTGTATGTGTATATATATGTATGCATACATATGTATATTACATATATGACTGCATATATGTGGTTGTGTATATACATATGGATATCTATATACTTAGGTGATTATAGCTCATATGTGTGTATATATGCATACACATATGTATATACAAAATATACATGTATATGTGTGGGTGTAATAGATTAAAAGCTAGAAGACATCCCCGAGGTCATAGTGCCCGAATCCACTATTTTACATATGAGGAAACTGAGACCCAGAAAAGTTAAGTGATGGCATGATGAGAAGAGTTTTAGGGTCAAAGTTCAAACCCAGGTACTCTGACCCCAAATCTAGCACGTTTTCTCTTAACCTCTCTAAGTCTCTGTTTTCTTAGCAGTTCACTAGTCTATGTCATAGTAACATGGCATAGTGAAAAGATACAGTGTGATGGAGTTAGAACCAAAAGACATAAATTCAAATCCCTCCACTGTCATTTCCAACTCTTGTTACCCTGAGCAAAGCTCTATAAATATTTTCCTGATGTTTAAAATAAGGGACTTGGAACAGGTGACCTTCCAGCTCTCTCCCAGCTCAAAATCTTTGATCCTGTGTTGATGACTTGTGATCCATAGGGTATCATACTAATGTAGGTTGTAATCATTAGCTCCCAGAAGGCAGAGGACACAGGAAGTTCTTAGTATAAACTTCTAGATGTCACATACATTTTTCCACAAAGTTTTTGATCCCTAGTCTATCATGCTTGCTTTCATCATATATTTTTTCAGATGGTGATTCACCTTACTTTTCCAAGTGTAATTTAACGTCCGCAACAGCTTGGCAGCTTAAAGTCTCCAGTTTTACTGATAAAATATCTCAGTACTACCTATTAAAGCAAGAATCCCCTGGAAAAAATCAATCCCACTGTGATTTCCATTAGGTGAGAGGGAAAAGACTGTTACGCTGAATATATATGCCATGGTCTAGAGAGAAGATACGAGAAAGTTTCCACAAAAAGAGGAAAATCTGTTTCTAATTCCCAGGGTAAGACAATGGAAAAGTCAAATGAAAGCCTTCTGCCTCCAGGGTTTTTCCTGGCTATACCCCTCAACTGAAAAATCTGTTTCTGCTTAACTTCAGAAATGCAGATTGAAGGAATTCATTGAAGATTAAGTAAAATAAAATAATAAAAAAAATTCTTTTATTCTTTTTTTCTGACTTAAATGCCACTCCAGTTTAAAGTTTTTGAGTATTGTTTTCTGTGCATATAGAAAGTCCTTAGAGATATCTTTGTATAGTATAAATTTAGTTTATATTGCATTTAGTTTGGTAGAAAAAAAATAATTTTATTCTTCATCTTGAGAGAAAATGTTGAGAGTGAAAACTCATAAAAGGAATGCATGTTAGAGGAAAAGGGAAACAAAGGCAGAAAAGTTCAAAGGACTCTATGTAAAGTCCATTAGATATTAGAATTATAAAGAATCTTATAGATCCTTTTATTCAACTTCCTCATTTTACAGATGCACAGGATCACACAACTAAGGCACATAGTGGAAAGAGTATCTGACTTGGGGTTTGGAAGGTTTGAAGTCAAATCTTGCCTCAGACACTTACTAGCTGTGTGATTCTAGGTAAGTCACTTGAACTCTCTGCCTCAGTTTCCTCATCTATAAAAGGACAATAATAGACCCTGATCTAACAGGGTTTATCATTGTGAAGGTCCAATGGAGTGACATGTAAAGTGATTTATAAACCTTAATGCATTATATAAATGCTAAATAGTAATATTATCTAGCAAAAAGCAGACATAGGACTAATAATATTTTTTTTAATGATAATATGGTTGGCTGCTGTCCTTTGTGCTGAAAGGACCAAAATGATATCACTATGTTGGGATCAACATATAATATAATTTTAATAATTTTATCATACTTATCAATTTTATGAGTCCCCTTTCCTTAAGGGGATTTGTTCTGTGAAGTCTGGGCTAATCAAAGGGCCACTTGAGGATCTAAATGACCACACGTGGCCTCGAGGCTGCAGTTCCCCACCCTGGTATAGTGTGTCCAACTCTGGTTGTGATTACAATAAGCGTTCTAAATGTTCTATCACAGGTTGGGCACAAATAGTCCATATGAACATTTGTAGTGGTGATGCCTCTAAGTTTGCACATCTCACATTTCTTTCGAACTACTGAAAATCTACTTTGCGCATTGAATATAGTCTCATAATGAAGTTTGTATAGTGCTTCAAAATTTGTAAAGATTTTAGCTACCTTATTTCACTTGTATCTCACAAAAACTCTGTGAAATAGGGCTATGATCCTTCCTATTTTACAGATGAGGAAACTGAGACTAAGAAAGTTTGAACCACATGCTCTTCATCACTAGTCAAGGATTTGATTTGATTTGATTTTAACCTAGGGTTTCCTGGCTATAAGGTCTGCTTTCTATCAATTAATAAAAGCAACCAAAGTTAATAGCTGGTGTATGTGTGTGTCTGTGTGTGTGTGTGTATGTGTGTGTGTGTATACATTGGTTGCAGTCTTTCCTTGAAGAAGACCAAAATGACATCACTATGCTAGAGGCAAGTCATAGTGTGTCAAACAGGGACTAATCAGAACAATACAAGCTAGGAATCTTCTCCCATGGGCACAAATAGTCCATGTGAACATTTGGGTGGGTCCTCTAAATTTGTGCATCTTGTGTTTCTTCTGAGCTGCTTCTGCTTTGCTTACAGAGCACAGTCCCTTCTCTGATGATGGCACGCCATGCTAAGCAGTCCTGTGCCAGTGCCTCCCATGTCACACAATCAATTCCAAAGTTCTTCAGAAAGACTTTGAGAATGCCCTTGAATTGCTTCTTCTGACCACCATGTGAATATTTACCATGTGTGAGTTCTCCATAAAACAGTCTTTTTGGCAAGTGTAGGTTTTACATTCAAACAATGTGGCCAGCCCATTAGAACTGAGCTCTCTGAAGTAGAGTTTGAATGCTTTGCAGTTTAGTTCAAGAAGAACCTTGGTGTTTCATATCTTATCCTGCCAGGTGATCCTCAGAATTTTCCTAAAACAATTCAAATATAAATACACACACGCACACACACGCACACACACATACACACACACACACACACACACACATACGGGGGGGAGAGAGAGACAGAGACAGAAAGAGACAGAGAGAGAGAGCTCACTTTAAAGTTTGCAAGGTGTTTTGCATGTGTTTATTTCATTGGTTTAATGCCATATTTCCTCCTTTATATAATGATATTTAAATGAGCTATACTTGAATTTCTGTGTGATATTGCAAGGGGCTAGGCCAATGCCCTACACTGGTCTCCTTTAGCAATAAAACTAATGACTCAAGATTCATCACCTTTAATCATTCAAAGAGATTTGTTTCAAATGATGAAAATTTACATTTATAAAGACTTTTTTTTCAAATTTAATTCATTTATTTGTTTTCAGTTTTCAACAATCACTTCCATAAATGTTAAATTTTCTCTCCCTCCCTCTCTGAGACAGCTTGCAATCTTATATGGGTTCTACACATACATTCTTATTAAAAACATCTTCACTTTAGTCATGTTGAATAGAAGTAAAATGAATGGGAGAAACCATGGGAAAATCTCAAACAAAACAATCATAACACAAGAGAAAATAGTCTCCTTCATTCTGTGTTCTGACCTTATAGTTCTTTCTCTGGTTGTGGATGGCATTTTGCCTCCAAAGTCCTTTGGGAATGTTTTAGGCCCTTGCACTGTTGTGAAGGCTTAGTCTATCGGAAACAGTACTTGTATACTGTTGCTGTTACTGTGTATAATGTTCTCCTGGTTCTGCTCATTTCACTCAGCATCAGTTCATATAAGTCTTTCCAGTTTTTCTGAAATTCAACTGTTCATCATTCCTTATAGCACAATAGTATTCCATTACATTCGTATACCACAACTTGTTCAACCATTCCCCAATTGATGGGCATTCCCTTGATTTCCACTTCTTGGCCACCACAAAAAGAGCTTCTATAAATATTTTTTTGTATATGTGAGACCTTTTCCCATTTATATGATCTCTTTGGGATACATCCCTAGAAGTGATATTGCTGGGTCAAAGGATATGCACATTTTGTAGTCCTTTGGGCATATTTCCAAATGGCTCTCCAGAATGATTGGATCAACTCACAGTTCCACCAACAGTGAATTAGTGTTCCAACTCTCACACATCTGCTTCAATAATTATCATCTTCCTGTTTTGTCATGTTAGCTAATCTGAGATGTGTGATGTGGTACCTCACAGTTATTTTGATTTGCATCTTTCTAATCAATAGCAATTTAAAACATTTTTTCATGACTAGAGATAACTTTAATTTCTTCCTCTGAAAACTGCCTGTTCATATGCTTTGATCATTTATCATTTGGGAAATGACTTGTATTCTTGTAAATTTGACTCAGTTCTCTATATATTTTAGAAAGGAGACCTTTATCAAGACTGTTTCTAAAGAACAAATAATTCTGTGTGAGTTATGACAAAATTGACAAGAAGATGAAATGTATATGCTAGAATTTCTATAATAATCTATGCACATTTATGACAATGAAATCACCACATGAGGATGTGGAATGTAACTTAAAATGAAGTGCTGAAAATTGGCTAGACCAAACCAAGTACACACATAAGGAATCCATGTTGGAGTACATAAAATCTTAGATGCACTGAGAAATTTCAAGTAGGCCAAAAAATTGTCCTTGTAAAGCAAGGGTTCTAAACCTTGTATATGTCAACTTTAAATATATACATGTGTGTAGACATGTATGTATACATGTATGTGTGTATATATAAGACTTTATTTCAATATAACTTACTTCCTTTGTACTCATATATATTTTATATTAAGTATTTAAAAGATAATTCTGAGAAGGGGTCCATAAGTTTCACCAGAATGTCAAACTCACACAGGGCATTTATATATGTGTAAATATGCATGTCTACACATAAATAAGTATATGTGTACATAAATGTTATAGAATTTCTTCTTTATAATTTCATATCTAAACCCATACATGAAGGGGATAGGTATAGGAATTAGATATTACTCTATTTGAGTTTGACATCACTGGTAGGAGATTAAATGACTTATCCAAGATCACACAGCTAGTATGTGCCAGATGTAAGACTTGAACTCAGCTTTCCTGAATATGTATTTCTCTGTGCTGTTTCTAAATGTCGTATTGAGATGAATTGATATTGATCTAGTTAGTAATATACAAGTGACCAGGCAAGTATTCATAACAGAGCAGAGATGTGGTTAATATATCACTTTGCCATCAAAAAGCAATGTGTGTGTATATGTGAGTTTGTGTGTGTGTAGACACATGCCTTGTTCTTGAGGGACAATATAATACCCTACTAAGGTCCACTTGGCTCCTTCCTCTTTTGCTTTAGGGTATTTAGTTTAAATGAAAAACTTTAAATTTACTCACAATAACTCTGAGCCCCCATTTAGGAAAAATCCCTAATATATAAGCATAAGAATAAGTTGGGCTCTCTACCTAATCTTACACATAGATATATACATATATATATATACATAAACGTGCACACACACTCACACACATATATATACATATTTGTTTTATTATTTGTCTCTAACTAACTCCTGAATTCTATTTTATTGAGGCAAAATTCAATTTTCCAGAAACATTTGAATAACAGAATAGACTCAGTAAGTTGAGAAGTTGGGTAAAAAGCTGACTTTCTTCTGCGACTTCCTTCAGAGTCCTTTGCTCAGGAGATTCCTGTTGACTTAGTGCTTTTCCCAATATTTCCCTTCTCTCCCATAGCTCAGAAATCCTGAACTCCCCGGGAGTAGCCCTAGATCACTAACGCCAGACTCTCAAACACAGATGCTCAGAATTATTTTCTCCTATTCCCAAGGTAGTTTCTTGCTTTTATACAAATTCTTAGATGATGACTTTGTTCCGCACACAATTGTTTTGATTCAGAGGTATCCAGACCTTGTTGATACTCAGTTTTGTTTGTCAAATCTAGTACGACAATAGGCTACTTGTAAGTGGGTAGGATAATGAGTGGAACCACACCTTTAAAGTTATGTTTGATCCATAAAGCAACCCTCTGGGTATCATGTTACTACGATCTCAATAATGAATATGTATGTAAAACTTGACTTAAATCATCTTATTTGATTCTCAGGACAATACAGAATCAGGTACTACTGGTGTTTTTTCTTTCCCTAATTTACAGATGAGGAAGTGGAGGCTTAGCGGTTCATAAAATCATCACCCTAGTTGTAGAAGGGACCTTGAAGACCATCCATCCAATTCTCTGGTTTTGCGAATTAAATTTTTTTTTAAAGTGAGTCTCAGGAAGGTGAATTGATTTGTCAAAGAAGTCATTCAGATAGTAAGAGTCTGAGGTGGGATTTGAATCCAGCTGTCCTAACTTCAGGGTCAGTGTTCTTTTCGATGTACCATGTTGCTACCAAGTTAAATCATTTACAAATGTTCACAAAGCTAGTGTTATTAGATGAAAGACTTTCCTAACTTCAAGACAAGTACTTTTCTCTAAAACACACTGTCTCTTCAATCTGCAGATGAAAAAACTATAGCTCAGAGAAGCTATATCACACAAAACAGATAATTGGGGACCCACATCTCAAGTCAGATCTTTTGTCTTCCATTCCAGGGTTCTTTCAATTTCACCCCATTCCCTCTCAGACATTCTTTGTTCCTCCAATTTGTTCAACACACGTTTGAGCTCCCATTAGGCTTAAGGTCTCGTGATATCCTCAGTATATATGTATAGAAGTGTAGAGTAGAGAAGAAAAGATGCTCAGACTCTAAAGGAAGTTTGTTGCATAATACTTTAAAAAAACAGAAATCTCTTGACAAATCCTTTTTTTTTTTAGCAGACGTACTTGAGCTTATAGAGTTTGTGCTTATCAAGTTCTAATTGGAAAACATTTTTAAATCAGATCACCTTCTAAGTGTACCCGGGAAGCTCACTCTTTTTAGAGGGCACAGTGTAAGAGCATTGAATTTGAAGCCAGGAAAAACTCAGTTCCAACGTGGTGTCAGATACTTAAGAGATTTGTGATCTGACGTAAATCTCTTAACCTTGCTCAGCCTCACTTTTCTCATCTGTAAAATAGACACAATAATAATACTTGCCTCACAGGATTATTAGAGGGGATGAATGCACTCTTCTTTGGAAAGTATATAACTTCTTGTTAAAATATCATGTTTTTGGTAAAATGAAAATTTCTTTAGTAACAGTAAGCAGAGCTCTGACTGGTCTCTCTTCAAGTTCAATATCCACAAAACATCAAGAAAATGGAGACAAGATTCCAGTGAGTAAATTAAGTCCCATTGGTAAACATAGGACAGAGGCAAGTATTAGGCAATATGGGCAGACACGGATAGGTGTCAGTCTACCCCCACTAAAGGGAATAACCATTGTCCTTCTATTAGCCTTCCATTATTTACATGTTGTCTCCTATCTCCCATTGGATGTAAACTTCTAGAGGACAGGGGCTGTTTTGCCCTAACTTTTATTCTCTGTATTTACTTCAGTGCCTCAGAGAGTAAGAAGTTAATAAAGATTTATCAAGTGACTGACTGAGTGATTTTTCTAGAAGGGATTTCTTTCTGTTTGGAGATCATCCTTGTGATTTGGTTGGCCTGGGAACCCAAGACATGTACTACTGGTGTGACTTCTCTGCTCCCTGATGCATAAAAGACCCATGCTGTTGGGAAGTGGGGAATTGATGCTTCAGCAGTTTTCATAAATATTTCTATTGTTTGGTGGGAATGCTTTTCTGATCTAGTATGGATGATTCCTATGATGAATGTGGAGTCAGAAAGGAGCTGTATTTATTTGAATTTAACTAGAAATTATATATTTTTAAACCTAATTAGAAGTAAAGTTATTTTCATTACATTTTGTGATCCATGGGTGCCTCAATCACTGAATTATTCTGATTGAGGGCTGGCCTTGAATGCCTGCATTGTTAAAAATCATGTATTCATTATAGTATTAAAGCTTTTCATATATGAAATTTTCATAAAACCATGAGTATAGCCCTTGAAATTTTTATAAGCACTTTTATAAATATTCCATCCCTTAAATGACCTTGATAGGAAGAAATTATATATATATTCATTCTCATTTTATAGATAAGCCAACTGAGGCTCATAAGGTTAAGCATTTTCTTAACTTATCTTCCATTTATGGAATTCACTATCTCCTCTATTTTTTTACAGAATCCCTAGCTTTCTTCAAAAACACAGATCCTGACTTCAAATTCAATTTTACTGATTTCAGTTTTACTAAATTACCAAACTTATTTCTCTAAAGTGTAGGTGTGTTCACAGCATTCCCCTACTCAAGAAATTACAGGAGTTCTCTATTATCCGAGGATCAAATAAAAACTCTTCTATTTGCTATTTAAACCCTTTCCCAACATACTTTTGCATCTTTATTACATATCACTCCCCTTCTCACCCTCTATGACCCAGGAAAACTAGCTTTCCCTTAAACATGGCCCTCCATTTCACATCTCCATACCTTTTCTCTGACTTTACTCCACATGTGATATTCTTTCCCTTCTTACTTGTGCTTCTTGGAATCTCCATTTTCCTTCAACACATAGTTCAAATGTAACTATGGGAAGCTTTTTCTGGTCATTTTAGTTGTCATAGTATAGTCTAACTTTTCTTCAATCCCTCCCTGTCCCCTCCCTGTTCCCTAACATGCTCAAATGCCTTCATCTTCAAAAAAATCCTCTTTTGATTTAGCTATCCATGCTAGGTATTGCACCATATCTGTCCTCCCTTTTATGGTGAATTCCTTAAGGAGGCCATCTTCCATTAGTGCCTCAAGATTCCTTCCTTTCCCTCTCCTTAAATCTCAACAGTCTGTTTTCCATTTTCATCATTCAACTGTAATTGGTCTCTCCAAAGTTAGTGAAGACATCATAATTGACAAATCAGTGGCCTTTCCTTGATCCCCATGCTTCCTGAACTCACTGCAGCCTTTGCCACTCTACTTCTTTTCTCTTTTGATTTTTGGGACACCATTCTCTCCTGGTTCTCCTCCTTCCTCTCTGATAATTTATCATGTCCTTTGCTGGATTCCCACACAGTAACACCCAATCATTGTGGGTATCCCATAGGGCTCTCTTCTGGGGGTCTCTTTTCTTCTCCCTTTTTACTATTTCACTTGGTGATCTCATCAGCCTCAGAGAATTCAATTGTCATCTCTACACTAATGCTCAAATCAATTTAGTCAGACATATCTTCTGATGACCACCAGTTACACATTTCTTTTCTTTCCTGGAAAAAAATTATTGTAGGTGGAGTGGAATAGTTTGATTCCAATTTTGTTGGTGACATCTAAAGCATCATAATCTGGAGCATCTACCTAGGGCTTCTTTTCTCCTTCAGGCAGGATCAGTGTGTTGACCTTAGTACACTGATGTCATGTAACTTCTTTACTGTCTGCTTAATCGGATGCTTATTGGCCTTGAGGTCCACAAGGCAGACTAGGGTGTTGCTGTCCTCAGTCTTCTTCATAGCAGACCCAGTGGTCAAGGAAAACTTAATGAGGGCATAGTGATCAAGCTTGTTTCTCTTAGCGGTACTTTTCCAATTTTATTTGGGCTGCTTTCAAAGTCTTAGTTTCTTGGGTTGCCAGAAGATGGGGAGATGTGTGAATCTTATTTTCATAGCTATAGACACTCTTCATCACCACCTTCTTGGCCTTCAAGGCCTTAGACTTGACTTCTGTCTTGGGGGTGGGGGGGGGAGGAACAGCTTCCTTCTTCACCTTCAGTGCCATCTTCAGGGGAAGGGCCAGTTTCAAATTTCTAATGACCTATTGGGCATTTTAACATGTATGTTCCATAGACATATTAAGCTCAACAAGTCCAAAGCTAATCTCACTTCCCCTATCAAAAACTCTCATCTTCGTTACCTTCTTATTACTATCAAGAACATCACCATCCTCCCAGTCACCCGGACTCATAACCTAGGTGCCATCCTTGATTCCTCACTCATATCCAATCTGTTGCCATGGCCTTTTGATTTTGCTTTCATATCATCTATTACACATACTGGACCCAATTCTCTGCTCTTGTACCATCACTACCCTGGTCCATGCCATCACCTCACACCTGTATTATTGCAGCTGCCTGCTAATTGGTCTCTCTGACACAAATCTCTCCCCACGACAAAGTGATATACCTAAGGTGCAGGTTTGACCTACTGTTCCTACAGTTGATTATTTCAAATTTATCCTGTAAATAACTTTATCAGGAAATAACAAATGGAGAAGAGATAATACATGGTGCATGTGAAGGCCAGATGCAATGTATCTGAAATTTATATCTTCTGATAATCCTAAATTTATTGTAAAAAGGAAAAAAATGTTCTAAAGTCAGGAAGAACAAGAGACATGCTAAGTGGCTCAAGTCAGCTTGCTGAAAATGAAATCAATGACTTTAATTTTCAAGAAATTTCATCACATAAGCTGTCAAAAGTACATACATAATTTACCTACTAAGTTCACTACAGTAACAGCTCTTCCGGGATTCCTGATTTCCCAGTTATACCTAAGATTACATGAGAATTGATTACTCTGAACTTCCTGGATTGTTCAGTAAAATAAATTATATTTAAACA
>JAQQSK010004865.1:0-18224 GCA_028658325.1 Potorous gilbertii
CCATATAGATTCTGTCTATATGATTCATTCTACATAGGAGAAGTCTTTCCATTGGTTGTAAAGCCAGAACTTAACTATGTTCCAATTATTGCAAATAATGAATCCTATTGAATTGGTCCTATTATCTGGACACCTTCAGGAAATTCATTATTTATAGTCATCAAGACTTAGCTGTATACTCAGAGTTCCGGCTTAAGAACCAATGGGGAGGCTCAAACTCCTGCCCTTCCCTCTCCCAAAATGTTCCTTTTCCTTTATGGCTTCCAATCATAAGTACTTCTCAAAACTTCATGGAAGAGGGAATGATGGAAACTGTATATCTTGCAGAACATGAAGTACTGGGAGGCCATTAAAGCTGTGGCTGTCATGTCTACAGAAGTGATCATTTATGGTAGCAGAAGAAACAGGAGTGGACTGGAAGAAAAGGAAGAGCTGACATTTGAGAAAGTGGAGTTTCTGGAAAGATCTGTCTTTGAGATCTGTGTGTACGTGTGTGTGTATGTATGTGTGCAGGTCTGTATGTATATGTGTTTGTATGTCTGTATTGTGTTTATGTGTGTATATGTGTATGTCTATATATATGTACATGTGTGTACGTATGTGTATGTGTGTATATATGTGTCTGTATGTATGTTTATATGTGTGTATATGTGTGCGCATGTCTGTATTTGTGTGTGTATACCCACATACAAAAATACACATATATAAGGTTCATAAAAAATGTGAAATAGCTAATTAGAAGAAATGTCAAACTGAATTGTGTTTCTAGACTCTTTCTCCAACTCCTGGCACAGAATTACAAGTTACAAATAGGCTACAAGTTGAGTTTCCAAATTTTTTAAATTTGTTCATTTAATGCGTACTGTAATTCCTTTATGCTCATCATTGCTTTCTATGTGAGAATAAAACAACCTGCTCTATAATCTGATGCATGGAAAAGCATTTTTACCTTCTCTCCTTCTTTGAGGAAACTCTAGATTGCATGTAAAAGCAACATTACGGTAAATAGCAAATTTTCTTGTGAAGCACGAATGGGTTGAGGAGCCAGTGAATGTTCTAATAACTTCCAATTGTGTAGCTTTCTTCTGTTATTTGAAAATCAGGCTTCTCCCAGATTTGCATTCTGGGAAAAGGTTGATGGCAGATAAAGGACAAAATTTTGTGCAGGCTGAGAGTCTTGAGCTAAGGGAGATCTAGCTAGCTATTGTACATGATATGAGGGCTTGGGCATAATTTGGGGAACCTTAGCATTTGCAGGGTAACTAGGTGGCACCGTGGATTGAATACAGAATCAGGAGTCGGAATGACCTTAATTCATGTTCAGCCTCAGATACTTACTGTGTGTACGCTGGACAACTCACTTCACTTGTTTGCCTCAGTTTCTTCATCTGTAAAATGGGGATAATGATAGCACCCACCTCCCAGGGTTGTTGTGAGGAGTAAATGAGGTAATCTTTGTAAAGTGCTTAGTGCGGGGCCTGGCATGTAATAAGCACTATATAAATATTACCTATTTTCATTCTTATTCTCAGCATTATAATTATTGGAGGAATTCTCCACAGAGAACTTTTAGAAAGTTGGTGGGGGGCTTCACATATAGAGAGTCTAGCATGATTCAACTAGTTAGATTTCTACTAGGGCCTTGAGAATTTCTTTGACTCTTTTGTGTATTTCTTTCCTATAGTGCTGACCTTGAGAATATTTTAAGGTCCTGGAGATAAGCCAAGGTGATTATAATCACATCAGGAGAGGTGAGCTGGTGCCAAGGGAGACAGACAGAGGCAGAGACAGAGAGACAGACAGATACACATGCACACTCACATACACAGAGACAGAGAGAGACAGAGACCTAACAAAACAGGTGCAGAGAGGCTGAAAATCAGAAAGAAAATTCAAACAAAATCTAAGGAATGAAAATATAGAAGAAAATTTTACTTATCTCATTGGAAAAAAAAACAACTGACCTGGAAAATAGATAATCTCACAATTATTGGTCTACTGGAAAGTCATGATGAGAAAAAGTTTGGACAGTATGTTCCAAGAAATCATCAAGGATTGCCCTGAGGTCCTAGAACCAGGGAGTAAAGTAGTCATCAAAGGTATCTACCCATCACTGCCTGAAAGAGATCCCAAATTGAAAACCTCAATATTATAACCAAATTCCAGAATAATCAGATCAAGGAGAAATACTGCAAGCAGCCAGAAAGAAGAAATTCAAATATTGCGGAACTACAATCAGGGTCACACAGGACCTTGGAGTTTTTCTACATTAACAGATCAGAGGGATTGGAATATGATATTCTGTAAACCAAAGGATCTTGGACTATAACCAAGAATCAGGTACCCAGCAAAACAGCATAATATTTCAGTCAAGGAGATGGACATTCAATGAAATAAGGGACTTCCAGACCTTTCTGAAAGGGCCAGAACTCAATGGAAATTTTGATCTTCAAATATAAAACTCAAGAGAGGCGTAAAAAGCAAATTAAAAAAAAAAAACATGTCACCCAATAAGGGAAATCTGATATATCCCTAAATGAGAGGATAATACTCTTGAAAATCCAGAAAATTTTATTTTTATTACGACACATAAAATTGTGAAAATTTCATCTGTATTATGACATTCAAATGGGATATACATAGACAGAAGCTGTGGGTATAAATTAACTGATGTGATAAAATACCTAATTAAGGGGTGAAAAAGAATTGTAATGGTAGAAGAGGAAAGGAGGAGGCAGAAAAGAGTAACTTCACATAAAGAGGCACAAAAAGATACCATAGGAGAGGGAAAGAAGGGAGGGTGATGAGCATTGTTTGTACTTTACTCTCATTACGTTCGCTTCAAGGAGAGAATAGCACACTCCGTTAAGTATAGAAATCTAACTTGCCCTCTAGGAAGTAATGAGGGAAAGGGGAAAGAAAAGGGAGAGGTGATTAGAAAAGAGGTTAGACTGAGGGAGGCAGTGGTCAGAAGTAAAACTCTTTGGAGGAGGAGAAGGGAGAAACAAAACCATAAACAGATAGTCAGCCTCACTCTTTCATTCAGAGTTCTCAAAGTCCAGTGCAAGATAAAAGTAAAGACATCTGGAGGTTGCCCTGGATGCAATGTATGACCTTGCTAATGGTGAAGTCATGTGACAGGTTAGTGGCCTAGAGACAAGATTTAATGGAATTGGTGAGCTTAAAGTAATTGTGTAAGGAGAAAGTACATTTTTTTTTTAAAAATTTCATTTATTTATTTTATTAATTGGTTTATGTATTTTAGTTTTCACAAGATTTTGAGTTCCAAGTTTTCTCCCCATCTCTCCCTTTCACGCACCCCAAGACAGTGTACATTTTCATTACCCCTTCCCTTAATCTACCCCTCTTCCATGACGTCCCTCCCTTTACTCACCTGCTTACCCTCTATTTTCCTGTAGGGCATGATATATTTCTATACCCCATTGCCTGCATGTCTTGTTTCCCAGTTGCATGCAAAAGCAATTTTTAAAATTCATTTTTGAAACTTTGAGTTCCAACTTCTTTCCCTTTTTCCCTTCCCACCTTGAAAAGGAAAGCAATTCGATGTAGGTTACATAGGTGTAGTCATGCAAAGTACTTGCATAGCAGTCATGTTGTGAAAGACTATTTCCCTCCATCCTGTCCAGCCCCCGCTATTTATTCTAAACTTTCTTTTTACCCTGTCCCTCCTCAAAAGTGTTTACTTCTAATTCCCACATCCTATCATTTGCCCTCACTTCTATCATCGCCCCCAACCACTATTTAACCACTTCCCCCCTAATTTCTTCCAGTGTAAGATATATTTTCATATCAAATTAATTGTTCATATTATTCCCTCCTTAAGCACATCTGATGAAAGGAAGGTTCATTCTTTCCTGCTCCTATCCCCCCTTTCCCCCTCTATTTTAAAAGCTTTTTTTTGCTTCATTTATGGGAGAGATAAGGTACCCCTTTCTATTTCTCCCTTTCTCCTTCTCACAACATATTCCTCTCTCTCCCCTTAATTTTTTATTTTTACATATCATCCCTTCATATTCAATTTAACCTGTGGCCTCTGCATATATATATATATATATATATATATATATAGATAGATAGATATAGATATATATATATATATATATAGATATATAGAGAGATATAGAAATATATAAATAGATAGATATGTATATATTCCCTCTATCATAATACTCAGATACCTCAGATAAAAATTTGAGGAGTTATAAATACTACCTTTCCATATAGGAATATAAACAGTTCAGGGGCCATTAGGTGGTGCAGTGCATAGAGCACCAGTGCAGGAGCCAGGAGGACCTGAGTTCAAATCTCACCCCAGACACGACACTCACTAACTGTGTGACCTTGGTAAGTCACAACCCCAATCGCCTCATCCTGGGTCATCTCCAGTCATTCTGATGCATAAGAATTATTTGGAAACACTGAAGAATGGGAGCTAAACTGCAATACAAGGAAAGGGGACTGAACTTGCAATTTTCAGGTAAGGAAACTACCTCTACCAGTGTGCTCTGGAACTTACCTTCTTCTAGAAGCTGAGGATAGAGCAGTGCTATCAAAGAGATCCCCCCCAGGAGTGAGTTTTGTGGGCAGCCCTGGGGAAATTTGAAACCTCTGGCCTGGGGGTCTGGTGAAATGAATTGCCCAGGGTCACTCAGTCAGGAAGTGTCCCTGGCAACAGTTGAACCCAGGTCTTTCTGGGTTTGAGGTCAACTCTATTCACTGCATCATACTGATTCTCTACTGTGAGACTTACTTTCCAAAGTGCCGGCTCCACTTGACTTTTTCCATGGTTATTTAGACCGTAATTTTGCATTCAAATGCTAAAATAGGGGAAATTTTTCATTTTTGATACATTTATATGAGTGCACATTTACAAATGATTGAATTCAACTTACTTGTACTAGAAATAAAAATCGTACCATTTTGAGGATTCAAAAGAGTGGAGTATTCCCAGGTAACCCATAAGTATTCTTAACAAGGAAAGATGGAAATAGTGACTTTAGATTCCAGTTTACCTGTTGTAGATGATTTCTTACTGTTCTCAATTCAACTTCCGAAGATCTAAGAATGCATTCAAGTCACTGGTTTAGACACACTGCTTTGCTGTATTGTTCTTCTTTTCTTCTGAACTGTTCTCTACTTTCTTCAAGTAGCTTTTCTGTAGTCAGTCACTTCATTCTCTCCTGGTTCAGTGTACACCTAGATTAACATTACCTTTTTAAATGACAGTTCAGTAGAAATAAGGAATATAATGCCATTTCAATATACTCATCTGGATGACTAAAGAAAAAGAATATTAACTTAGGGGCCACTAGATCCATGTAGGAAACTCACCTTCAAGATACTCCCTCTCTATTGATGGGGATTGGTCTGTGCTCTACAATTTTGTGTGTAGAGAGTTACCTGTGGCACTGAGAATTAACATAACTTGCACAGGTTCCCAAAGTCAGGATGTGTCAGAAATGAGACAAGAAGCCATTTCTCTATCCAGGCTACTCCAGAGCATTAAACTGATATCAAAAATGTATCATATAGTTGTTGAGGTGTTTTTGCTTTTTCATTCAAAGAAGAGAAATTTCATAAATTGGATTTTTATGGGAGGAAAATGTTTCACTTCAAAGGTAATTTGGAGAGCTTTTCTCTGCGTGTTGCCACAGGAAGAAATTTCCCTTTGCACTATTATTTTTTTGAACTGGAATAGTCTAGGATTTACAAGTTTCTCTATTTTCAGGAACTTGCCAAGCACATTGCCTCAGGAATAAGGAGAGTTGCCTACATGTATCTAGCCCTGTGCTAGTGCTTCCATGAAGACAATATCCTCCCAGCTGGAACTCTAGTGAAAATCAGTGGACATCCTCATTCCCCCCCTCCAGGGTCTTCTGTTTCCTGGAAGCCACAAATTGGAAAAACTACAGAGGACCAACATGGGGACAGTCCATATTTTTGTGCTTCATCAGTGCTCTCTTCACAATTTTATTTTCACAAAGTTTCCCTGTCTTCTCATTGAGGCTTACTCTCCTTACTCTATTTTCATTTATGGAATGAGGAGGGAAGCAAGAGGCAGAGGCATCAGGAGAGGAAGCACTCTCTTATCTTTCAAGACTTTTCAAACAAAACAAGCACACTTCTTCTTTCATGTAACAAAATGACCTTCTAGGGTTGCTCTTGTAATGGCTACTTTTGTACTTGAAATAAACTTGAAAATCTCTTGTTTTGCACCTGTATTCAATCTCTACTAGCACCCAATAAAAGTATACTTCTTCCATATTTGGAGCGCTTCTTCTGACATCTGCCTCTTAGATCCCCTGGTTTTGTGAAAGAAGCTGGTTCAAATAGTACTGGAGGTAAGAAGTCATTCTTTGTCCCCAAGTTTGAGGGCCTACCTCTCTAAGAATTTACCAACTACTCTGTAGGAGTCTTTCATGGATCTATTTATTTATACATCATTTCCCTCCAAGAAGGAATCTCTGTGATTCAAGGAGGATATAATCTCCTTGCGGTCAGGGACTTTTTTTGGGGAATAATGACATTGCTAACACTTTCTAAAGTTCATAGCACATAATAATACACAGGTGTACTAGATGAATATATGTTGATTGATTAAGAAATGAAGAGTAGAATTCAGTCTTAGAATATTTATCACTAAACATTATCATTAGTAAAAGCATGATAACTTCAATAAACATTGAAATGGGGGCTTATTCCCTGTATATTGTATGGGGGTGTACTATTACAGTAAGATGCAATGCATACCTATGAATTTCATAGAAATAATTTGAGATATAATCAAGGATAGTCTAATGATCACATAGATTACTGTTTACCTCCTATGAGGGTAAGATAAGTGTATTAAAAATGGTCTCCCAGGATTCTCCAGGTACTAAAATAACTTACCTCATATGAGGTCCTATGTCAGTCATTCCTTCCACTAACCTTCATGACAATCCAGAGCTTGTCATCGACAACATAGCTATCGTACATCTCAAACATGGTGTCATGATGATAATTCCTCATAGTAGCAAGCTGTACAAAAGAAAAGGAAAAGAACTCTCTATTAGTTGGTAAGGAAGTAGCCTGGAATAGCAAACATGGTTTTGGATCTGAGGCCAGGAAGACCTGGGCTACCTGCCTTTCAAATCTACTAGCTGTGTTCCTGTGGGCAAGTTACAGAATCCCTTTGTGTATCAAGAGATTCTCTAGGATTTATGCACCAAGTCATAAATGGGAGTCCCTTGAGTAACATATTGAGAAAGTTAAAAATCCTTCACATGTTCATTCACATGAGAAGTTGAAATCCTATTTAGTCCTTTGGAGACAGTTCTCACTATTAGACTTCTAAAACTTAAAATGAGTTAGGGTGGGATTCTGTTCTCACCCTCATCAATCAATCACCACAATAAACTGGGTATCAAGGAATTTCCTTTTTTAAAAAATCCTCATAATAATTGATGGATAAGCCTTTAATCAATTTGAAAGGACCATGGGATTTGGGGCCTTTGGATGAGAGGTGGAAGATGTCACACAGGAAGTATCTTGTGATTGGTTCATAAGAGAAACTCATATCATCACACTTCTTGAACTACTGATAAAATTTTGGGGGGGCTATTTATAAAAATAGCAATTCAGTTGAGCAGCGTATAAGACAGTATATCCCCAGAGAAACTGGGGGTGGTGATAATGAGCACATCAATGCTACACAGATGAGATTCTTAAAGAAACAAATCAGTTTCCATATATTGTTTTTAAGATAGGAGTTAATATAGCTTTATAGCTGTCTATAATTTTATAGCTTCTGATTCCTGATCAATGAATCTCTAAGAAATTTTTGAGATAGTCCTTACAAAAAGAAGGGTAAGCAGATCAATAGTTTCTGGAAGTTGGGTAATGCAGTTTTGAGAATTATAATTATTGCTATTCATATTTTAACTAATACTTTAAATGGTAATAACATGCCTCTAGATGGGGCATTGACAACCATAACCTAATGATAATATACTAATTGTCTATCTGATGGGAAAAATTAAGTTAATTAACCAGCGTGTTTGAGTGACTAATAAACACTAAACAAGTTTACATAGTAAGAGTATATCTGGGAAATAACCATCTCCAAGAAATTCAGTGAAAACCTAGAGCTCTTCATCAATAGTTTCCCATTAGAGTGGACAAGTGACTTCACTGCTAAGGAATCTCAGTTTCCTTGTTGTCAAAAAGTGTTTTCTTCCTCAGGATTATAAGGTTCAGAGGTTTAAGGGACCTTAGCGCACATCTAGTCTGGCCCCTTAATTTGGGTGATAAGGAAATAAAGTCCAAGAAAGGAAAAATTAAGCCACTCAAAGTAACCCAGTTATTGAAAGCATAGCCGAGAGTCAGTGTAGTAGATAGATAGTTATATTTGGATTCAGGCAATCTGTTTGAATTCTGACCCTGCTACTATAATACCTGTGTGACCTGAGAAAAAGCCCTTAACTCCTCCAGGCTTGAGTTTCCTCCTCTGTAAAACAAGGGGGCTGGATGAGATGGTGTGAGGTCTCATCTCACTCATAATCTATGATTCTATGAGCCCATGTCCTGTAAGCTCTAATCTGGTCTCCCACTGCTAATATACTTGCAGGGTCTCCGATCTCCTACCCTGAGATTTCATGAGTTTGAATTAGAGAACGTGCCTACATTCCCTGTGTTTGCCAGACATTGCTTTCTAAATAAGATTAAGAATGTTGATTCCCCCCTTCACCCACTCCTCTTTTTTCAGTACATTTAACACAGCTTCAACAACTGATCAACTAGAACATGAGAATGATGCCAGGACTCTTACACTAGAACAATCTCTTGAAATACCTGACATCCCAGAAACAGTCACTCTTTGATCAACTAATAGGAGAGTGTTCAGGGCACATAATTTACTTCATTGAAAAGCGTGAACTCTGTTGTTCTTGGATTTTCTTTTAATGGCCACTTCTTCACCACTGTCCACTCTGGTGGCTCACTCCACTATTGTGGTGCCACTTTCTCCTATCGGAATAAAGTTGTGCAGGAATTGACGAGTGTCCTTGGGGCTGCAGAGAAGCTTCAGAGCATCCCTGGTACATGGCTGGTATAAAAAGAACAGCAAGACACTCAGAATTTCATGGGAAATAAACCAAGCCAAGAGCCCCTAATACAGCTCGTGGCTTCAGATGACTGGACAAAAATGAATAAAATACGGGTAACAATTCAGATGAACTACAGGGTGGAATACCAAGAAGCAAATTTGCCATCATAGGGATGTAAAAGCATACCTTCTTTAAAAGAAACATGATAAGAAAAAGAGGGAGAGAAGGAACAAACACCATGGAATACTGAGAATATTTATCAGTGGCAGGATATCTGTAAATGGAGCAAGGCTCATGAGGGAAGTCTCTATCACTTAATAACATTTTCTTCCTAAAAATTCAACCACAAAAGGTCCCTGCCCAAGCACCATGTAATAGGTATATGTGCAGGGCCCTCCTGGCTCAGAGTGAATGTCAATAGTAACAGTTTCTCTTTTGACCAGCAACCTTGAGGATCTTCTTCCCTTCCCAAGTTGATTATTAGTATTTATAATTAAAAGGCTCATCTCTTAACTCACTTATTAAAGAGGTCTCACATTCACTGAAGGGGCACTACCTACCTCACTCAAAATGAGAAGCTGAAAAAGCCTTAGCCTATAATGAAATACAAGCAGACAAATGAAATTTTAAGTCAACCGAGGGACAGCACTATATCACAGTACCTTCATGGTAGAAAGCTGAATGGATGGTGGATTCATGTCAGGGGTTACCAAGTTTTTCCACTCAAGAGGGAGTCCCTCATACTTGTCCTTTCTTTGATTAAAAACAGCATGGGCTCTGTGTTGAAAATTTTCTGGGTCAGAGATTTTGACCCACTTGGAAAACCCTAAAAAAATTGAAGACAGAAAAAGGCATTATATCTCACCATCATATAACAACAAAACAAAGGCCACTTGTTGAATATTATTATACATTGATGTGTCTCAGATCACTCCACCACAACCCAAAAGGCATTTCAAGACAAGGAAGTAATACTTACCACACCCAAAAGGTCTTAGTCGACTACAGATTAAAATCATGGTGTCTACAAACAAAGAAACAAAAAAAAAATGAATATAAATAGGTAGATAACTAAATATTTAAGTATTTAACTATGAAAATATATCAATTTAAATTTAAAAATAAATAAAAAATAAAATCACTTCTGGGATAGGGTTATAGTAACAACTAACTAATGATAATAACAAATAAAGATAGAGAAAAATGAAACTAAGAAATGATAAAAATAAGCAAAGTGGAACCTAATACCAAATAATAACTAAGAACAAACAAAAATGGAAACTAATAGCAAACAATGATGAATAAATAACAAATAGGTATTCTCATGTTTCTGAAAATCGGGACAAAAATGGGGAGAAAAGGAACAATCTCAGCAGAACTTCAAACTGTTACTATATCAGCTGAGTTTTATGGCTATGATCCCATTGTGACATAACTCAGTGACATAATTCCACTGTGATATAACTCAGAGGTAGAGATAAGGAGATAAAATGGCAATTGATAATTTGGCAATAGAGACAGTTCCATTTTCAGCAATGGCAACTACACAAAACCACTCAAGACCCTTCAAGACAACCAAGTAATACTTACCATTTCTAATTCTGTTATTGGGACATGGGGTCAAGTTCATGGTGTTCCAAAGGAAATGAACCAAAATTGTCCAAAAATGCTTGTAATAAATACTCTTTCTTAGGCTTAGCCCTTCTCTACAATGCCATAATCTAATGCAATTCCAAACGACTAGTGATGAAAAATGCTGTCCACAACCAGCGAAAGGACTATGGAGTCTGAATGCAGATTGAAGCATACTACTTACATCCTCTTTTCTTTTTTCCATCTTGTAATTTGTCCCTTTCGTTCTGTTTCTTCCTTCACAGCAGCTTATTCAGGAATTTATTTCACATGTAGACATAAGATCATACATGTATAGCTTATCTCAGATTACATGCCATTTTGGGGAGGGGAACAGAAAAGGAGAGAGAAAAAAATCAGAACTCTATATTTTGTAAAAATGAATGGGAAAAAATTAAATACAAGTAACTGGAAAAATATGAAAAGTCATCATTGACTAGAGAAATGCCGATTAAAACAGCTTTGAGGTACCATCTCACATGTATCAGATTGGATAAAATGATAGAAGAGGGAAATGATAAATGTTAGAGGGGATGTGAAAGGATTGGATCTAACCATTTTGGAGAGCAGTCTGGAATTATGTCCAAAGGGTTATACAACTGTGTCTACACTTTGACCCAGCAACACCACTCTTAAGTCTATTTGCCAAGGTGTTCAGGGGAATAGGAAAAAACAGTCACAACTTATGGGTTCTAAAATATTTTTTAGCAGCTCTCTTTGTGTATGGAAAAGAACTGGAAAATTAGGGGATATCCATCAATTAGAGAAAAGCTGAACAGGCTGGTGTTTATGAATGTAATGGAATACTTCGATACTGTAAGAAATGATGAGCTGTTTGATTTTAGAAAAACAAAAAGTAAACATGGAAAGTCTTGCATGAAATAATTCAGAGTGAAACAAACAGAATCTAGAGCACGTTATATACAGTAACAGCAATATTGCTTGAAGAGTAGCTTATGAATGACTAAGCTATTCTGAGTCTTAGGAACTAGTTGACTTAATAAGCTCAGCTTAGGAAGGGAAATGCTATCTACCTCCAGAGAAAGAAATGGTATGCAAAAGTTTCACACACACATATACATGTGAGTGTATACACACACACACACACACACACACACACACACACACATATATATCTCCAAAATTGTCCTTCCTTACAGCAGGGATGGGAATGAAGGAAGAAGGGAGATACCTCAGAATTCAAAATGTCACAAAAAATAAATAGAATTAAATAGAATTTAAAAATTCTTGCTGGCTTGACTAAGGTGTTGGAAAAACATATTTGAGCCTTCTTTTCCATTGCTCTAGTAGATTTTATTATGTTCCATGGCCAGAGATATGTCTCTATTTTTCCAGACACTATAGTTTACCATAATTCACCTCCCTCATTACTTAGATACAACGCTAAAGAAATACATGAAAGGAACATCTGAACATATCCAAGTATGCAAAGGACATTCTGTTCACCTCATAAAGACCAAGAGAGGAGTCACATGTACTCTCAGATGATATTCATATTTGACATAATATATTAAACAGAATTGACCCTTAAGGAATGAAAAAAAAATCACTGTTCATCAAGTATTTCCTCCGTGCAAAGCACTGCAGGTACAAATACAAGAACAAGACACTTTCTGCTTCTACAGAGTGCGTATGCAAATGTGGAGAGACAACATGTAGGAGGTGCCAGCTGCAAACCAGTCAATTAGCACTATGGTAAGTGATTAGGATACCTTTTGTTGTTTGTTTCCCATCACATCCAACTCTTCATTACACCATTTGGATTTTCTTGGCAATGGTACTATAATGGTTTGCCCTTCCTTCTCCACTTCATTTTACAGACAAGGAAACTGAGGCAAACAGGGTGAAGTGACTTGTTCACAGTCTCAAAATGACTAAGTTTCTGAAGTTGGATCTGAACTCAGGAAGATTCTCCTGATTCCAGACTCCATCCACTGTGCCACCTAGCTGTCCCTAGAAAGGCAAAAGACAATACCTTCTATCAAGGAACTTAGAGTCTAATGGAAAACAAAACTTGTAAGTCACTAAAAACAAACAAAATATATACAGGACAAATTGAGGACAGTCAGTAGAGGGAAAGCACCAGCAATCAGGGAGATCAAGAAAGGCTTCTCTTAGAATATAAAATTTATTTGGGATTGGACAGAAGTCAAGAAGCTGGCAGGAAGGAGAGTGAGTATTTCAGGCATGTGGAAAGGTCTCATGATCCTTAAGGTTTAGGTCTTCTTCCATTGCTAAAACAATATCTGATTCTGGTGTTGTTGAATCATTTGACAATGTCAAGGCCCATTGTGGTAAAAACTTCCATTTTTCAATTTTCCAAAGCTGTCCTACTGAGGTGATAGGGTGGCAGTTGCCCTGTCACATTTCCAGCTCCCTTAGGTTGCTCCCTTAGATGATGGCTGCCTGCAGTCAGACTAGAAGCACAGTTAGGATTATGGAGAGTGAGTCTTTCTCAGGGTTCCTGGGCTCAGTTTAGACCTGAAGGAACATGGTAGTCTAAATACCAGCAATGATTTGACCTGCCTGGGTGTATTCAGCCTTTTGTGTCATCCTTGATGTGCCTGGCTGCTTTGAAAATCGTCTTGCCACCCTTTTTCATGTTACAGATACGTAACTTCCACAAGGTCATAAAGTTGACTAGTGACAATGGAGAGACGCCTCATTCAGTGTTGTTTTCACTTAAAATGTCTACAAACATTCAATCCCATGTAGTACAATTTCTAAGTGGGTTACACTAGGTATATTCTCTTACATTTTAGAATTAATTTCTCTAATATGCATAAACAGTAACTTGAACTACATGTGTCTCTGGACCTGAGTGAGGACTAGGAGGGGTGGGGGCTTGGGTGGAACCCAATTGTTGCATCATGAAGGACAGAGTTATATAGGTGTAGAAAATCTAATCCGTTAAACACTTTCCAGGATACTGGGATGCCAGTTTCCCTTCTCCTGATTGCCCTTGTTTTGGTATCTTACGGGAAGGTAATGGTATAAAATACCTTCTGTGGACAGAGGGAGAGGAAAGGAAGGCAAGAAAAAGGAGGGGAAGGAAAGGAAGGAAAAGGAAAAAAGAAAAAGGGAAAGGAGAAGGAAAGGAAGAGAAAGAAGAAAGAAAGAAAAGGGGAAGGGGAAGGAAAGAGAAAGGCAAGGACAAATGAGAAGGAGAGGAAAAGGGAAAGGGGGAGGTGGTGCAGTTTGTACTACCCACAGATTGTTGTTTGTCCTTCCTTGTGGAAGAGGACTGTCACATCAGGAAGATATATATTGCCAGTGAATTGAATTTCAGTGAGGGAGGGCTGTGAAAAGCCACCACCTTTACTTTCTCCTTGGGAACCATCTGGGCCGAGTGTCAAGAAAGAGATGCAGTATGACCAGATAGATGAGAGATAGATAGAAAACAGAGTCAGGATGGCTAGAGATGACCTTGGACGCATTGGGAGACCTTGGCTTTTTTAAACTGAGGTCTTTACCAGGTCTCAGTTTGACTGAGTCAAGTCCCATTAAGTGATTAAGGCGAGTTGAGAAATGAGCTAAGGAATGTCCCTTTTTGTCTAATTAAAACAAAACGATCCCCACAGTCTGGGAGGAGAAGAGCCCAGAATTTCTGGACAAAACAAGATATAGATCAGGATGGGTGGCCCCCATCTAAATAGGGGTAGGGCACAAAAGGAGGCAAGAAAGAAAGATGGAGCAGGACAGCTGGGAGTATGGGTAGAGGGTATTCCTTGGAGCTGGAACCAGGCAGGGTATCAGATGTAAGGTGGAGTGATATGAAAGCCAGATTTCTACCCTCTTTAAAGGAAGGAATGGGGAGGAGCTTTGTTGCTCCACCTTTGAACCCTCCAATTAGAGGAATTAGGAACATCGTGGTGAGTTTAGATGTGATGAACTTATCCTAGGAAGTCTATCTTGCTCTATAGAGTTTCAACCAGGCAGGGAAGCAGATTCAAGGTACAGCTGGGAGGGACAGAGGTTCAAGATGGTAGGAGCAAAGTCCTTTCCAGGAATGACTGAGGCTATAGAGTTGGATTCAGTCTCAGTGACATCATGTGTAAAAGGAGTGTAATGATAACATCTACATCATAGAATTATGAGGATCAAATGAAAGAATATATGTTCAGTGTTTTGTAAATTTTAAAGCACCCTATGCTAGTTATTAATATTTATTTCCCTGTTTTATTGTTGGCTTTTCCTATATCTTCCTATATCATTCAGTAATGTAACATAGTATACAAGGTTATTTATCGGTAGACTTATTAAAGGTGAAGGAATGGTATAGTCAGTCATTTAGCATGGAGGTTCCATTATGTTTGTTTTAGGAAAATTAGGGGGTTGATTCCTCAATGGATAAATGGCGAAAGAATATAAACCAGCAGTTTTCAGAGGAAGAAATTAGCGCTATCTATAGTCATATGAAACAATGCTCTAAATCACTGTTTATTAGAGATGCAGATTAAAACAGCTCTGAGGTACCACATCACACGTATCGGATTGGATAATGTGGCAAAAGAGCAAAATGATAAATGTTGGGGATGATGTAGGAGAGTTGGCATACTAATTCCTTGTTGGTGGAGCTATGAGCTGATCCAACCATTCTGGAGAACAATTTGGTACTATGTTCAAAGGATCACAAAAATGTGCATGCCCTTTGACCCAGCAATATACCTACTAGGTCTCTATCCCAAAGAGATCTTAAAAATGGGGAAAGAAATAGTAACTTTCCTTTTACATAGCTCAGGACAGGAACTTGGCTAACAGGGTGATAAAGATCTATACAGAAGGTGACAGTAGGAGAAGTGATCAACGTACAGTGTAGTAGAGTGCATAAAATATAAGATACTGTTTGGTATTCAAAGCCCTTCATAACCTGCCTTCCTAGCTTTCATGTCCTCTTGCACTTTATTTTCCTCTATTTTGAAGTGAAGACAGGTTTCTGAATCAATCTAGGAGGGGCAGAACCTCAGGGTTTCTGGCCAAAAGGGATAGTTTTTTTTTTACATTCATTCTGAGTGGTTCTTTGGACTCAAGTGAGGACTAGGTGGGGGTGGGGTCTTGGGTGGGACCCAGTTGTTGCATCATCAAGGACAGAGTGATATAAGTGTGGAAAATCTAATCTGTTAAACCCTTTCCAGGATACTGGGATGCCAGTTTCCCTTCTCCTGATTGTCCTTGTTTTGTTGGTATCTTATTGGAAGGTAAGAGTATATAATATCGTATATGGACAGAGGGAGAGGAAAGGAAAGAAAGAAAAGGGAGGGGAAGCAAAGGAAGGTAAAGGAAAAAAGAAAAAGGGAAAAGAGAAGGAAAGGAAGAGAAAGGAGAAAGAAGGAAAAGGGGAAGGGGAAGGAAAGGAAAAGCAAGGACAAATGAGGAGAGGGAAGGAAAGGAAAAGGGAAAGGAGGAGGTGGGGGAAGTTTGTACTACCCACAGGTTGTTGTTTGTCCTTCCTTCTGCAAGAGGACTGTCACATCAGGACAATACACAAAAGGAGGCAAGAAAGAGGGATGGAGCAGGACCCCTTGGAGTATGGGTAGGAGTTTTGGTGGCCCACTTTTGAACCCTCCAATTAGAGGAATTAGGAACATGGTGGTGAGTTTTGATTTGATGGACTTATCCTAGGAGATGATGTGGGAGAGCTGGCACACTAATTCATTGTTGGTGGAGCTGTGAGCTGATCCAACCATTCTGGAGAACGATTTGGACCTGTGTTCACAGGGCTATTAAAATATGCATATCCTTTGACCTGTATCCCAAAGAGATCTAGAAAAAGGGGAAAGAAATAGTATCTTTCCTTTTATATAGCTCAGGACAGGAACTTGGGCTAACAGGGTGATAAAGATCTATATAGAAGGTGACAATAGAAGTGATCAATGTACAGTGTAGTACAATGTATAAAATATAAAATACTGTTTAGTATTCACAGTCCTTCACAACCTGCCTTCCTAGCTTTATTGTCTTCTAACATTTACTCCTCTATTTTGAGGAAAAGAAAGGCCTCTTTTTATGAAGTCAAAAAATAATCAATCTAGGAGGGGCGGAGCCTCAGGGTTTGTGGCCAAAACAGATACAGTTGCTTTTTGTATACATTCTGAGTGGTCCTCTGGTTGCCAAGTTAGGACTTGGTGGGGCCCAGTGTTGCATCATCAAGAATGGAATATTGTAAGTGTAAAAAATCTAAACTGTTCTCCTTTCCTTTGGTTTGAGTATCTTACTGGAAGGTAAGAATATAATACCCTGTATGGACAGAGGGAAAGGAAAGGAAGGGAAGAAGGAAGGGAGGGGAAGGCAAGGAAAACAAAGGACAAAGAACAAATAGGAAAAAGATGGAAATGAGGATGAAAGGAAGGAGGAGAAAAAAGGAAAGGGAAAGCAAAAGTAAAGGATAAAGGGGAAAGGGAAAGGAGAATGAAAAAGGAAAGAGAAAGAAGAATGAAATTTTTTTCTGTTTCTCTAATTTGTTTTTAAAATCCTTTTTTAGCTCTTCTAAGAGTTCTTTTTGGACCTAAGACCGAATTACATTCTTCGAGTTTTCACAAGGAGCCATCTTTACAGTATTGTCTTCTTCCAAGTTTGTGCCTTGATCTTCCCTCTCATTATAGTAATTTTCTATAGTTAGTCCTTTTCTTTTTTTATTTTTTTGGTGACTTGGTGTTTTTATGTGAAATTTGAGCTCTGTTCCTGCAGAGGTGAACTTTCCATTAACTGAAAAGCATTGTTTTAGAAGAAACACCAACCCAATAGTTTCTTCATCCTGTTTATATTTGTGTGATGCTGACATCAAAGGAGAGGTGGTTTGAGGGTAGAACTGTAAGTAGAAAAGTTCAAAATATAATTTATACCATTCTCTATTTCCGTCTTATAGTAATTCCTAAGGAAGTGTATTTAAGAATTCATGTAAAAACATACTAAAGCCCTTTATAATTTTGTGAAATATTAGTGGAAAACTTGAAAAATGTTATAGCTTGTGATAAAAATGAGAAATAAGGAAGAAAATTTCCTCTCCAAATGTACTTTGTTGATTGGTTATTATAATAATGTTTAGATTCTGTTTTATAGTGTATTTCAAGTCAATACTGAAATGCTATTGCTAGAAGTTTGCAGGAGTGCAGATTTTTAAATAGTATATTAGAGTATATGTGCAACTTTGCTTTACCAATGGAACTATATCTCTAACATTTTGCTTTTGGTCAATATATTGTTTAAAAAATTCTTAATGTCTTTGGTTTGATATAATGTAAGCTTCTTTTTTTTTTTAAAATAAATTCATTTAACTTTTTACATTCATTTTCACAAGATTGTGGGTTCCAAAATTTTCTCCCCATTTGTCCCCTCCCCCCTCCCCTATACACGGGACGTTCTAATTACCCATATAACCAATCTGTCCTCTCTTCTATCATCCCTCCCTTCCCTTACCCCATCTTCTCTTTTGTCCTGTAGGGCCAGATAGCTTTCTATTCCCCA
>JAQQSK010004866.1:0-21500 GCA_028658325.1 Potorous gilbertii
TATTTCACATTCTCTTCCATTTTTTCATTCTTTTGGTTTTGTTTTGTGATTTCTTGGTTTCTCAGAAAGTCACTGGCCTCCATCTGTTCCATTCTAATTTTGAGAGAACTATTTTCTTCAGTGAGCTTTTGCACCTCTTTTTCCACTTGGCTAATTCTGCTTTTGAAAGCATTCTTCTCCTCATTGGCTTTTTGGCTCTCTTTTGCCAATTGAGTTAGCCAATTTTTTGAGGTGTTATTTTCTTCCGCATTTTTTGGGGGGGAATCTTCTTTAGCAAGGTGTTGACCTGCTTTTCATGCTTTTCTTGCATCTCTCTCATTTCTCTTCCCAGTTTTTTCTCCATCTCTCTAATGATTTTCAAAATCCTTTTTGAGCTCTTCCATGGTCTGAGCCCAATGAATATTTACTTTGGATGTTTGGGATACAGAAGCCTTGACTTCTATGTCTTTCCCTAATGGTAAGCATTGTTCTTCCTCATAAGAAAGGATGGGAGGAGATATCTGTTCCCCAAGAAAGTAACCTTCTATGGTCTTGTTTTTTTTCCCTTTTCTTGGCATTTTCCCAGCCAGTTACCAGACTTCTGAGTTTCCTCACCACACCCACCTGGCCTCCAGTTCCACCCAGCTAGTGCTTGGGGGCTAAAATTCAAATGCTGCTCCCCAGCCTCAGGGCTTTCAGGGGGTGGGGCTGCTATTCAATATGAGATTAAGTTCAGGTGCTCAGGTAGGGGCAGGACCTCCACAGGGCCTCAGTTCCCTTAGGGGGTTTATGTGGAGACCTTCAACAATGGATCTGAGTTCCTGCCTGCTTTGGGAGCCCCTGTCTATTGCTGCCTCTGCTGCTGTCCCCTGAGGGGGCCTGAGTTATGGAGACACTATGCTCCCCTCCTGGCAAGCTGAAAAGGCCCTCTCACTGACCTCTGGCATCTGTGTGTGATGGGACCTGCACAGCCACTGGAGATTCTGTCCCTGAAGCCTGCTTGGATCTGCTTCTCTGGGTGCTGTGCAGCCAAGGCAGGGCTGGGCTCTGCTCTGGGTCCGGTGCACGACAGATCTTTGGTGTTGGTTTTTCAGGGCACTCTGGAACAGAAATCTCCTCCACTCCCTTGCTGTGTGGCTTCCACTGCTCTAGAATTCGTTGGGAGCTCCTCTTTAGAGGTATTTTATGGGCTGTGGGTTAGGAGCTAGCATATGTATATCTTTCTACTCCACCATCTTGGCTCCTTCCCCCAAAGGAAGTCCTGAAATGCAAGTTCTGTCAGGCATACTATGCTGAAAAGATTTCAGGTGTGATTTCAGTAATATAATATGCCTGCCTGCTTAAGATGAGCCTAAGTAGAGACTTGTCACCTTTAACATGTCTCCCCAGTGATGAATAGTTTGACCACAGCAACTCATTAACAGAAAATTTCACGTGCCCCCACTTCTGTTTCTGCAATAATAGTGCAATAGTGGTGAAGAGGAAAGGATGAGGCATTCATATAACACCTACCATGTATCAAGCATTGTGCCAAACAGTTTTACAAATTTTGTCTCATTTAATTTTCACAATAACCCTCCAAGGTAGGGACTATTATGGTCTCTACAGGTGAGAAAACTGAGACAAAGAGAGATTAAGTGACTTGCTCACACAGGTAGTGTCTGGACCATATTTGAACTCAGGTCTTCCTGATTCCACGCCCAGCACTCTATGTACTGTACCACCCAGCTGCCTCAAGAGAGGGAGGAATTACAGTTTTAAGACAATCATAAACATTAATTTAGCCATTGATACCCTAACTATAATATTCTTATTTGGCACCTACTGAGAGGGAGTAAATGATATAGATCTTAAAATTTTCATTGTAAATGAAACCAGAAGAAAGGATATTGCAGCTAAATGGAAGAACAACTAATATTTTCTCTTTGGAGGGGCAAATAAAGGACTTAATGGGATTAATATTATCATTCATCCAAAGGAAGCAAGAAGGACTATTTCATTGGTCTCCCATGTTGTAGGGTTTGTGACAAACTTTTTTGGAGAATAAGATGTAACTCATGGGCCAACATTTGTTGTAGGGAATGAGGATTTAGAGAAACTCTATGAAGAATTCGATAGGACATTCTGAATTAAATCCATATATATTCAATCACTTTCATTCAAAGGTAGAATTAGGGTGAATAGCAAAAATACATTGGAAAACATCATCATCATTATAATATTACAAATAAACGCTAACATTTATATCATGTTTACTGTGTGCCAGTCACTGTGCTAAGTACTTTAAAATTATTAATTTCATCTGATCCTCACAACAGCCCTGGGAGTTAGGGGCTGTTATTAGCCACATTTTGCAGATGAGGAACTGAGGCAAACAGAAGCCAAATGACTTACCCAGCATCATACAACTAGTGTCTAGACTGGACTTGAAGAAAGGTCTTCCTGATTCCATGCCTCACACTCTATCCACTGTGCCAGCCAACTACCTAGTTCAGGTATAAGAGAGAAGACAGAGACTTGGAGACAATTCAGAAGGTTTGTGTCTGTATATCATGAGTAAAATTTTTCAAAGAGAATCAAGAATTACGAGACATGGTAAACACCAAATTGCATAATTAAATCATGAAATTGATTATATTTTAGCAGATAGGAAATAATTAGTTTGTAATGTTGGAGTCATTTCCAAATTAGCTCTCTGCATAGATGACAAGATGACTGGCTGATTAGAACAAATGTCAAAATTGATATTAAAATACAAGAAAAAATAAAAACCATAAGATATGTTATGCAGTTGAACTCCAAACAGAAATTTTAACAAGATGCTGAAGCCGAAGAATAGAAATCACCAAAAGAATAGACATAAATATAGCCTACTAAAATTTTTAAAGAATTGTAATGAAAAATTATATATCACAAGAATACTAAAAGAGCCTAGAAAGCACTTTATTCAGCAAAACCTGTTCTCCTTGACAAACAGGGTGGCATACAAGACTACAGTTATACCATGTTAAAGGATAAACTTATTTTGCAAATGCTATGAAGTAAAACGGTAAAAGAATATTAACAACAGTGTCATCTCATAAGAAAGCTAAAGAATTTAAGGGGACAAGGAACAGATTTAATGAAATCTTGATGACTCAATCAATTTCATCTCAAGGGCAGGAAATTTAACTTAATTCAGTAAGCAAAATTAATTTGTCTCCAAAAACAGAAATGCACACAGAGAGATAGAAAAGACAGTTTTAAAGGACTGAAGTGGGAATTTCATGTAGGGGCAAAATTATGAATTTTTTTCCCAAATGAACTGTCTATGAGATATTCTGAGACAAAAGAAAATTTCTGATTGTCACAAAGGATCAATCACTAATGCTCAGAATCAATTCCTTATATAATGAAAGGCACCTGGTGAAATACAGGATATTAGAGATATATGAAGATTTCAAGGAATATTACTTTCTTAACTCCACAGGAGACATTTCTGGCCTTCAATGAACCAGAGAAAACGACAGTAGACTTAAAAAAATAGATTTTTTCCCTCAAAATATGAGAAAAAGTCTATTGAGAAGACACAATAAATATACAATTGCCTCAAGAATTGATTGACTGATTCATTCACTCACATATTTGTTTACACATTCATTCAACAAACATTTGTTGATCATCTTCTATACATAAAGTATTGCTTTCCTCATCAGGATATATACAACAATCCTCAGAGACTGGCAAATATGATCCCAACTTAAAAAAGAATGGAAAAAAGTAAAATTTTCAAACTCTAAACCAGTAGTCTTGATTCCTGGGAAAATTTTTGTTCATATTAAAAAATAATCAATAATAATTCATTAATTGCCTACTATATGCCAGGTATTATGCTACATGCTGAGGATACAAAGACAAATATGACACTTCCCTGCTCTCAAAGAATATACATGTGCAAATATAATGTACATATAGAAAATATATAAAATGAGCAAATGATAAATTGTGGCGTGAGGGACACTAACTGCTGGGGAAAATCAGGAAGGTTTGATTTGGAAGGTGATTTTTGAGGACTTCTAAGAAAGGTATTGAGAAAGGAGGGGATTTCAGATTTAAGAGATGATTTGGGAGTATTTAAAAAAAAAGAAGCAATGATCATTAAGAGCCTGACTGGTTTCACCAAAAACAACCTCCTCCTTTTTAGACAATTAGGAGATCGGGAAATGCAAGAATTTAGCAAGGCATTTGACGATGATGTCCTTATGGACAAGATGGAGAGATGTGGTCTGCATGGTAATAAAAGTGAATTCAAAACTGCAAAATCAGATTCAAAGAGTTGCAGTTAATGGATCAGTGTCTTTTATGGGATGCAACAGAATTCTGTCTCTAACACTTTTTTTTTTTTTATCAATGACCAAGCATTGATAAATGCTTATTAAATTTATGGGTGATGGAAAGCTAAGAGGAATAGCTAATAAGTTAGATGAGATTATTTATTGAAGGAAAACTCATTGACCCAGAATTTTGGGCCAAGTCCAACAAGATGAATTTCAAGAGTTAAAAGTAAAGATCTTATATTTCAATTTTTAAAACTGCATAAGGAAAGCATGGAAAATATGTGACTAGACAGCAGTTCATGTGAACAAGACCTGATCTGAGATATGACTCATGACTCATGCAGTAGCAGTGGCAGAGGCAGGATGGGAGTAGGTGTCTGGAATTTGATCATAAAGAAGAGAGAGGTGAAGGAAAAAGGTGAGAAGTGACTGTAAATTGTATTTCTATTTCAGAACTTGCAGATAACAGCTTAGGGCAACTGCTGTTTACATTCAGGCTTTGACAGGTATGTTCTTAGTATAGATCAAAGGCAGCCGAAGTCCTTAAAAAAATTAAGGAAATCCTTTTAAGTGCCCCAAAATCTTACTAAGGAGTGCCCAGCAATAGAGCCCCCGGAAAACGGGGTAGGGGAGGTGGCAAACAAGCAGTCCCCTGGCGGATTGCCATAAGGGTTAGCCATGAAAGCAATGTAGGGCACTGAGAATTATAGTTCCCAAAAGTAAGGATGGTAAAGGGAAAGTTTTAGCAATCAAGAGTGGGTCATTTTTTAATGAATCAGTACTACACAACATATATTGACAGCCAAAGCAAGATTTAGGACAGATAACATTATACTAATTTGTGTTGAGTACCTTAGCACTACAAAGCCTCCACAGTAATGTAAGTTGGTCTCTCTTTTGGCAGAGAAACTGAAAGGAATTATCTATCTACTAAGGAATATCTATCTGAACTGAAAGGAATATCTATCTACTCTGTAGCATATTAGAGAGACTGAGTGCTCATGATAAACAAAACAAAGAAATGTTTAAATAAGAAAAAGAACTAGGGGAAAGAAAAGGGTGAATTTTAAACTGTCAGTAGGTAGAAGGATATATCGATGCATACTACACAAAGGAGGAAGGGAAGAAGGAACACTGAATATCTATGTGTCTCTTTCTGGTGGAAGTGGAGATTAGCTAAGAAATAATGATATTGTTCCAAAGATACCACCGGGAGAGAGGAATGTCATTATTGGAAGCCTCTTCATGAAGGTTACTGAGGAAGACATGATATACATAATAGAGAGGTATGCCACATTCTTAGGGCATCTATGTGTGAAATAACAGCCTTCTGAGACTTACAAAGCTTGACAACCACCTGATTTCAATCAACAAGCATTTCTTAATTGCTTATATGTGCCAGAGACTATGTAAGGTTTTAGGGATAAAAAGAAAGGCAAAAGCATGACCCCTGACCTTAAGGAGCTCACAGTTCAATGTGGGAGACTGAATGCCAGTGACTATATACATATAAAATATATACAGAGTAGATGGAAGTTTACCTAAAGGGAGGAAATATAGGGGAAGAGTGGCAGGTGAGACTGGCAAAAGTGTCTTCAAGAAGTACAGTTAGTCTTGAAGAATAGCATGGAACCTAAGACATGGAGGTGAGGGGACGGAATGTTCCAGACGTAAGGAATAACCAGCACCATGGCACATAGATCGTACAAATAGGTCAGTATTGCTGGAACATATTACAATGTATGGATGGAGAGGAGTATAGCACTGGAAAGGTAGGAAGAGACCAAGTTATGAAGATCTTTAAGTGTCAGCCACTGGAATTCATTAAATAAGGTAGTGACATGGAGAGAATATGGATACTTTAAAAAAAATCACCTCATGAATGGGGAGAGGATGGATTGCAATGACAAAAAGACTGATTAAAAGAGAATTGTAATAATGAAGATCTAATTATTGTGCCCATGTAAAGGAGAGAAGGGCTGAAGATGAGAGCTATTTTGAAGGGAGAAATGGCAAGATTTGACAACAGATTGTTGGTATGGAGTAAGATAAGGAGGCAGGCACTGAAATTTCTAGCCTGGATTCCTGGGAGGATGATGGTATCCTCAATAAAAATAGAGGAATTCCGAAAAGCACAAGATTGAGGCAGGGATGGGAGGTGGGGTGGAATAATGAGTTCTATTTTGGATATGTTGAGTTTGAGATGCTTATGGGACATCCAGTTCAAAATGTTCAAAAGGCAGTTGGTATAGCATGACTGTGATTCATATAAGGACAAAATAAAGCATAAGAAGAAACCTAGAAAAAAACATTGGGAGAGATTATGTCCTGGGAAAGAAAGCAAAGACCTTATGGGTACAAAAAATGTTTATCATGATTCTCAAAAGAAAGGTATGTGTCTCAGAAAAGTAGATTGACCTTTCAAAGGCAGTATCTAAAAATCAGAGACTGGTCCTTGACCTGCATCATGAATTAAAATACAGGAAAGAAGGATGTAAGGCAAGTATGAAACAAGCCCAAAAAGAAACAGCAAAACATTGTGTATTTTGAAGGATAAATTTAGTATTAGAGCAATCCAATATATTATTAGTAAATGTTCCGTTGGAGGGAGAGACAAGGACTGAAAGGAACAAAAAGGGAGATGATGATAGGAACTGCTATATGATTAGGTCCCTATTAGTGTGAATAATGAAGCCTACAAAGTGGTCACATTTTTAATATTAGCACTATTCAAATAAGTTATGAAAACATGTAAAATGGTCATTGAAAAAAATTTAAATAACTTTTACTTTAATTTAATTTAAAATTTAAATAGTCTGTTCTTTTTACCTCTCCTCTTTCCTTGTCTTCAATTCTACTCAGGTATGTCTCCCCCTGCTGCTGTTATAATGAGCTTCTGCTCAGTGGCTTAAATGAAAACCTCCTGACTCAGTTACTGACTTTAAAAATCACAATTCCTCCAAATTTCTCCAATTAAATCATTAGTACTTTTTTTAGTTTTTTTCAGAGATTTGATTTAGAATCATACTCCAGTTTCCAAATATTTATGTAATTTTTCTTTTCCTAGTTCTACCCTCTTTAATCATAAAACATGTATATGCTAACTTGCTAACTTACTCATGGTCTACAGCTCTGGGGTTCTTAATAGAGTAGTCTATCTTTTTGGTGAGCCTGAAAACTGTATTTCTTTACACTCATATTTATTTATTTTACTAAATAATTTTTTCTCTTACTCTTCATATCATGAAATGGCTTCTAAAAGTGAGGCATTACTCCATATTGTCAATGAGTTCTACATCCTCACATCTCTATTACAGATAATTTTCTCTCCAAAACAATTGAGAATTCTGTCTGAAGCATGTTTCTTCATACACATATTTTAGCAGCATATATTAGAGTTGTTTCTCAATTTGTATTAGGTATCAAAATGTTCATTGTTAATGGTGGTAATATCTTTGACAATTAGTATGGATTTCTTCCTTTATGCAAAAATACCTTTTCTATTCTTTTCATTGTTGCTTGATCCTTAAGAAATAGATCTGAAAGAGACAGTATACCTTTCTCCAAAGACAATAAAGGCAAAGAATTTTTTTTAAAAATAAGAATTCAACCAACTTTTGTACAATTAAGGGGAATTCAATGCCTCCTCAGAGAGGCCATTTCTTTTGAATAATTCTAATACTTAGGGAGCTTTAAACCTAAGTCTGCCTTTTTGCAATGTCTACCCACTGACCCTGGCTATACCCTGGGACCATGCAGAAAAAGAATAATCCATTTTCTACCCAACAGCTCTTCAAATACATAGCCCCCCCTCCCTCCAAAAATAGCAGTTCATGCTCTGTGTTTACTTTGTGGTAAGTAGAGTAGAACTCAATATTATATCTCCCCTTGGGATTCTAAGAGTAGCCCTGATGCTTGGGGAGGAGGTTATCTAATGCCATAAATTGCAAGCTCAAGCTAGTAAGCCATCCCCCTTTAATTATCATATGATATGAATTAGTTAGCCAGATATTTCATGTCAAGGAGTATTTCTTAAAGCAGTATAGTAAGAGCAGTTGGTACAAACATCTCCCATGAGTCAAGAGTGTAGGGCGACATGAGCTCAAGTTTATAACATACATTATTATATATGTATATATACATATATATGTATACATATATATAACATATAACATACAAGTAGGTAACCCAGAGCTCCTATAAGTCCTTTTCCTACAGCCCTCAAGATATTCCCTTTAGTTTTTCTGCTGGATTTCTTTTAGATTTGAGTCTACCTTTCCTCATTACATCGTTTGTCACTGGTTCACAATGCAGATTTAGATATTGCCACCATCCCTGCTGTCCTGGGAATACTTCTGTGATGATAAATTTTTTGGTTCTCTGAGGTTCACAAGGCTCTCCTCTGGTCTGGAGACTGAGGAGTGGGGAGTAGGAAGTGGAGAGTGAGAAGGATATTAAGGTCTCGACTCTCCTTCCCCTCCAACCAGTGCATACTCAGGGATTTGGCTGGACACTTTACCACTAAGCTACCAGGTGCTTAAATTTTTGATTCCAAACTAGCTTCCTAGTTTTAATCAAGCCCCATAGGGTATGATCAAATTCCTCAACTAATGCAAACAGGTTCCCTTTTAAATCCAGTTGAAATGACTTTATCAAAAAGAGATGCCTAGACCTCTAGTGCACAACCCTGAGCGACTGATTCGATTGAAATGTATTCTGGCCGAACCACATCATTATGGCCTAGCATTCTATCGAAGTAGGACCGAATGATTCGATTGATGGACTCAATAAACACCAAAGTGTCGACTTGAAAATCGCTGCTGAGCTGTCCTATCGACTCCCAAATCCTCTCCTCCAGCCTAAAAATCTTTAGCTTCTTTAACTGATCCTTGAATGGCGTGGTATCTAATTTAACTACCATTGTGGATATTTAGTCTAGAGAAGGGATGATTTAGGATGATAAGAGTAACCATCTTCAAGTATCTGAAAGACTCTTATGTGAAAGAAGTGGTTGCAATTGTTTTCCTTGTATCCAGATGGTAGAATGAGAAGCAGTGGGTCAGAGTTTCTGGGAAGCAGATTTCAGATAAAATTTCCTAATAATTCAAGTCATCTAAAAGTAGAATGGACAATTTGGGGATTCAACAAAGTCCCCATTACTCCAGTTGTCCAATCATAGATTGGAGTTTTCTGGCATTTTTTTCTTAAGCATATATAATCTCTGAGGTCTCTTACAATTCTAAGATTCTGTAATGCCATGAAAGGGCAAGACCCTCAAAACTAGAGGAATAAAGTGATCTGCTCCCTCTGGGAAGTGAAATGAGTGTGATTTGACTGAAGCATCAATTTAAAATAGCCAAGAATGTCTTATAGGCACCAGGCGTCATCATATGCCTCCTTGACTAAGAGAGGTTGCCAGCATGCCACCTCCAAACTTCCTACAGACTGGCAGACAGGATAATTAGCCTAAACTTGAGTGCTGAATGTGCTTGGGAAGTATGCATTCATGGTCACCAGAATTTCAGTTCAAATAAAGTCACTTTGGTAGAGAAGGAAATTAATACTAGCGATAGCACTAAAGTTTTCCTTTAAGAAAAGCAAGTAACTATAATCATAGGCATATCTGACTTTTTTTATCATTCTAATATTATCAAAATGCTTTACATGTATTTGATCCAGAGAGGTTTTACCATGTAGTTGGAAGCATGCTAGACTTGGAAGTAGGAGAGAGACCTGGGCTCAAATCCTGCATTTGACTCTTCCCAATTAGGCGAGTGAAGTTGGGCAAATTACTTTATCTTTTCATCACTATCATCCCCACCTCCTCCATTTTTTTCCCTGTAAAATGGGGAAAATGATACCGGTAGTGTAGTAGTGTCTACTTCTTAGGATTGCTTTGTGGTTCAAATGAGATAATGTATGTTAAAGATTGTTTAAACATCACCTACTAGACCAAGTTATTATGTTCATTTTACATGAGGATATAAAATTTCAGAGAGGCTAAGCACCTTATAGTGACACAGCTGATGACTTCACTAGATAAGATTTGAAGTTGTATCACTCCTGACTCCAGTTCTAATGTACTATCCACTACCCTCTCCTGCCTTCCATAAACTAAATTTGAATATTCTTTAGGAGTATGTCCTTGGCTTGTATGTGATAGTCTTTGGCCAATTCTTCCTTTATATTTTGGACATGAGTCATTTCATAATCCATATCTGGCAGAATGTGTTTTTTCTTCAGTGTTGTGACAAAATTATATGTACCTATTGGAAGGACTGGGATCTTTAGACAGTCAAAGCAATCACTCCAGTTTCTAAAAGCCATTATAAGCCAACAGATCTATAGTGAATCTATACAGGGCACTAGCGTGGCCATTTGGGACTCATGTTGGTGTTATTGGTATTTTTCAATTATCTTGACAATTAGTCTTTCCACCATTGATTATATAAATTTAACACATTCTATCAGAATTGGGAAAAGAATTTAGGGGTACCTGATCCAATCTCTTTACTTTGCAGATGAGGAAGTTGATGTCTGAAAAGTGTAAGTCACTCTAAAATGAGAGTGATAGTTAGTGGTTGAAACCCAATCTTTATTTTCCAAATGCATTGTTCTTTTCATGATGTTATTGTGATATGACCCAGTTGCTAAGGATAGATTAAATAATAAAACCAAACAATTTCTTCCCCCCCCCATGAATCTACATTGGTACATTGGAAAGAGGATTGATTTTGCAGTTGGGTGGCTTGGGTTCAAATCTTGACTTCTTCCTACCTGTATGACCTTAGGTAAATCCCTCAACTTCTTTGGTTCCCTCATTTGTCAAATGAAGAGGGTGCAATAATGACTTCTGAGGTACCTTCTAGCTCTGTATTTGTGATTCTGTATCTGTGAAGTATGAGAAAGAGGAACATCTGAGTATTATCGCTAGTGTAAGCATAGTGAAACCCTACCACGGATAGAGTATATCAGTGAACACCATACTGAACTCTGCCAAATCTGTGTGAAATAATAACAGCTAGCATTTATATTGTGATTTAAGGTTTGCATAGCACTTTTTAAATGTCACTTCATTTTATCCTTACAAGAACCCTGTGAAGTGGATGTCCTTTATTATCTGCATTTTGCAGGTGAGGAAACGGAGGCTAAAAGAGTATGTTAGTCAATCAATAAACATTTATTAAGCACCAACTATGTTCCAGACACTATTATAAGCACTGAGTATATAAAGAAAGGGAAAATGGGGAAGTGGCAAAATGACTTGTCCTGGATAACACAGCTGATAAATGTCTAGGGCTGAATTTGAACTCCTTTTTCAAACTTCAAGCCTAACATTCTATTCACTGTGCCATCTAACTTTCTCCTAATAGGATGATGCATTCATTGAACACTTACTATATGTCAGGCATTGTTTGAAAGACAGCAAAATGTATTGTCATCTCACTCAGACTTCTTCATCTTGTTCATGAGAATAACAGGAGAATTTGTTAATTACTTCCCTAAAATCTAGATTAACTGTATTTATAGTATTTCATTGATCTGCCAGTAGTAAGCCTTCTGAAAAAAGGAAATAAAGTTAGTATAGTTTGACCTATTTTTGATGAAACCATGCTCTCTCCTTTTCTAGGTAGTTACTAACCATCCCTTTAATAGCACATTCTAGACTTTTTTTCCCCAAGCATCAAAGTCAAACTCATTGATCCCATATTAGACACATATGGTATAGTTGGGAATATAACTTCAAGTCCTGTGGCTCACTATGGGAGGCTATTCTGGTCTCCTTTGGAAATCTGTTAGAATTTCACAGAACTGCTGGGAAGAAAAATGGCCATTAGTGGTTTTTCAGCCTTTGCCCTATAAAGATCATACCTTACTAAATGAAAGGGAAGTAAAATGATCATGGGAGCATGAATCACCTAATAAGCCTCGTTTCTGTTTCTTGTCAAAGATAAACATCTCTAAGCTGGTTCAATTCCATATTCCCATTTTTCTAACCATTGGTCTTTAGACATTTTACAGTCATTATGTCCAAACAAACTGCTATGTAGCAGGGATTGCCAATGGATAAATTAAATTACCTACAAACTTTCTACAATACCCAGGACTTGAAATATTCAGTTAAAGGTCAGTTCAAACTCTTTTCTCCTTAGAAGTGTTACTTAAGCATTAGTAGTATTAAAGTACATTTTAATAGTTTTAATAAAATACTATAATCACTTAATAAGAAGAAATACCTAATGAAAATTAAAACACTATGTTCTAGGAAAAGTAATGTCACAGTTGCATGAGGTGCAACATTTAAAAATAAAATACTATTTATTGTTGGAACTGTTTGCTGTTCCAATTCTGGTTTGGAAGTTTTAGGACCGGGATGTGATACCAGATTTTGCTACCCACTACCTGTGTTGCCTTGGGCAAGTCATTTAACCTCAGTCAGCCCTGGTTCACCTATAAAATGCAGGAGTTGAACTACGTCAGAGGTGTCAAACATGTGACTTTGCAGGCCATGTTGCTGCTGCCCGCAATAATCCACAATGACAGGAACCAAATTAAAATGTAATTGGGAAATGAAACAAAATAAATGAAAATGCAATTGAACATAGGCAATATTAATGTGTGGTTTCATAAATCAATATGGAGCTGCAGGGATACTTATATACTGTCTATTGTTTTCATTTTTATTTGAGTTTGATAGCACTGGCCTTGATGTTCTCTAATGTCCCTTTCAGCTCTAGATCTATGGTCTTGTGAATTATAGCAAAAAAGAGACTAAACAGTTCATAAACTTTGGCCCACTGATTCGAGTATTGGATATATACTTCAAAGAAGCAAAAGAAAGTCTAATATATACAAAAACATTCAGAGCAGTTGTTCTTTTTTTTGTTTTTGTCAAAGAACCAGAGGTAAATTAATGAAGGAACAGCTCAACAAACTATGGTGCATGAATGATGAAATATTATTGCATGGTAAGAAAAGATGAATATAAGGATTTAGAGAAGTCTTGGAATGCTTATGTGAACAGGTACAAAACAAAATGAGCAGAACCTAATCAAAATGCACAGTGGCTAAAATAAAAGGGAAGGAACAACACCCAGAAGTAAATACAATATAAAAAGAAACATCAACAAGTTTTTTAAAAGCTGTGTTTTCTCTATTTAACCACCTCGTACCCACTTAGAAATCACCTGTGACTGGCTTACACAATGGTGTGGTGGAATATTTTCAGTACATCTCAGGCACAGTCATGGAGGTGAAGTAACACAATTCTAAGTAAAAAAATGAGGCCCTTTCTTTAGCAAAACAGCTCCTCATTATGGTGAGATCAGATCTTTGCCTGAAAAAGATCTTATATTTTAGCTCCATGCTCAGACTCAGTGAAAATTACCATCTTAGGGGAATAATCATAGAATGCCATATGTATTTCCATATGATAAAAAAATAAAAAGGTAAATTCTAAGGGCTTCCTTTTCTCCTTGCATGTAAAGTTGTGTGGTTGGTTTTATACTGACTCATTTTAACCTGTTTGATAAATAACATAAAATGTAAAACTAGCATAGTGGAGGGTCTTATGTCTAGGATGTTTATATATTCTATCTTTAAAATAAGAATGTTTTGTTTCCACAAAACATTTGGATTAGATAAACATGAAACTGCTTTTGATGAATTCCAAATTCCAGAGAATATATTTAGGTGAATTCAGTCCAGATCAATCCATTTCAACTCACAGGATTTAGGACCGTTAGGATCTTGATGTTCCAGTCTGGTGGAAGAGACAGAGAGAGAGAGAGAGAGAGAAAGAGGGAGAGAGAGAGAGAGAGAGAGAGAGAGAGAGAGAGAGAGAGAGAGATGAGATACATAAAATACTTATGTGCCACAGGTACGTTAAAAACTGAAGATACAAATACAAGCAAATAATTCAGTCTCTTCTCTCAAGGAATTTACATTTTTATGGGGTAAAACCACACACAAGGGTTAAGTTAAATGCATAGAGGGATAGTGTGGAGCTGGTGACAAGGAAATAAGGTGAATGGCTAGTTTTGGCAAGATGAGGAGAAAGCTATCCTATCAGAGCCCGTATGAGGAAATAGGCCCAGAGGGTAAGTCATTTGATCAAGATATTAAGTAGCAGAGTTTGGATTTAGACCCAAGTTTATATTTAACTCTAAATGAAATTATCATGATACTAAATCATAACGTTTATTAAGTGCCTACGAATAAATAATGCTGCTAGACACTGGGGGAAAGAAAAAAATGTAATTAACATTCAGGTTCCTGATCTCAAGGGGCCTTGGTAGATATGTCATATCTACAAATAATTGTAATACAAAAAAATGCAAGATAAATGTATAAATGAGGTTCAAACTAAGTGTTTCAGAAGGTTCCAGGAGGGTAAAAATTATTAGCAACTGGACAGGATTAGGAAAAGCTTCATGAAGGAGGTAGCACAAAATTTTGTAATTGGGAAACAATGAAAAATATGTTATCCCAATTCAACAAACAATTTTTAAACACCTACTGTGTGCTAGGCAGTAGAGCTACAAAGACAAAAATGAGAATCAAAGAGCTTGCATTTTACTGAGTGGAAGAAAAATATATTCAAATGTGTGTAGTACCAGAAGTGATGCTGAGGAGATAGAAATGCAAGCTCTTTGAGTGCAGACACTCTCATTTACATTTCTGTATCCCCAGGTCAGATATAGTATGTGGTATAAATTAGATCTTTGTAAATGTTTGTTGATTGAGCAAGTGAGTGAAGAGGGCACATATCTAGGATGGGGGAAGGAGCTCACCAAGCATTTACTGAGGATATGACTTTGGAGCTGAGACTTGAAGAAAGATAAGGATTTGGGGAGGTGGAAGTAAAGAGGTTCTGATTTTTTGAAATTAGAGTGACATGAAAATGTATGAAGGTGGGAGATCAATTATTGTGTTTGGAGAACAGTCAATGATCCTTTCGCTAGAATGTAGAGTGCTTGAACAAGAATAATATGAAATAAGGCTCTAAAGATAAATCTGAGTCAATTTGTGGATGGAGAGCATAAAGATGAGGTTAAGATTATTTTATTTTATCCTAGAGGCAATAGGGAATCATTGATAACTTTTAAACAAGGGAGGGACAAAGTGAGACATGTGTTTTAGGAATATTTTCTTTTTATTTGTGTGGGTGATGTATCAAAGAATGAAAGGATGAATGAATAAAAATAAGCAATTAATATTTTCCTAAACACTGTGTTAAGTCCTGTGGCTACAAAACAAAAATGAAGATAGTCATTGTTTACCTTAATGGGGAATACAACATATATAAGTGGGTCATGACCAAAGAGGGGGTATTATGGTTTGGAAAGTTATAAGGAAGGCAAGTACATTGGTGTACCCTTTCTAGGAGTAGTGGCAATATGGATTTGATCATGGTTCAATCAAACAATTTATTAAGTGCTTACTATCTACTAGATGCTATATTATATACTGGTTGTAGAATTGAAAAGCAAAGATGTGGGGCAGAAATGGTATCAAGACAACTGGTGAGAAGATGATGGGGGAATAAAGTGAGAAGGTAGATAAGAAAATTAGGGACATCAGTTAAGAAGCTGTTAGTCTACTAGTCCAGGTGAGATCAATGAGGGTGTGTACTAGAGAAGTATCAGTATGAGTTCTAAAAAGGGAAAGATGCTTAGAGATGTTTGGAATGGGAAGAGAATTGACTAGCTTTAAAATATGCGCACAAGGATAGGTAGATAGATAAATAAATATCCATGGGGATAATTACACTAGCAAAGAAAACTTCACTTGGGGGAATAATATCAAGACTTTTTTCTAGCAAACAGTGATTCTTTTCTTTATTTTCTCAGATTCCACATCTCAGGTAGAGACTCGAAACTGCCAGTTTCACTCACCTACAAGATTGCCATCCATTATTGCCACATAAGGGCCATATTGAATATGAAAGCAGCAAGCAAGAAATTGCCTCTAGTGATCCAGTCTCCTTGATAACTGAACCTTTCACCCTACTCATGAATGCCTTTTCAACTGCTACAGATCTGCCAGCTATTGACTGCTTGCCTGGACTTTGGATTAAACTCATGCTTGGTCCTTTATTTTTGCAATGTCCTTTTGGTCTTTTTGACTTTCTGGAATAACCAGACTTTTAATATCTGTGTTTATTGTCCTGGCTGTCTGCCCATGTCATTGAAAACTTGCTGATTTGCAGCATGTGCAGATATCTGACACCCATCCCTACCCACTTCTTCAACCATCTGCATGTCATTCCAGACCTTGAGCATCACCTGACCTGTGGACCCCCTGGCTTTGGACACATTGAGTTCTGAAACTTTGTGCCCTTTTGTGCCCCGCTGCCAGAGCAATGAGACCTCTTAGACTTATATATATGTGTGCGTGTTTGTATGTGTGCATTAACTGGTTGATTACTTGGATGATTTTAGGATAATAAAGCAATGTGAGGAAATCTCCATTTCTGTTGTAAAAGTAAAGCTCTGATTACACAGACAAACAATACTAGTCTAAATAATATGCTAGACTCCCTTGTAACTGAGAGACAATTATTCAAGAAGGGTAATGGCAAAGTCTTTATGAGAACAAATTTTTTCCAAATCTAGAAAAAGGTAGTTTAGGTGATTTATACATCTTTTGAAATATTGTAATATTTATTAATAGTGAATATTTGAATAACTCAGAAATATTCATGCAAAAAGAGGAAGACTTGGATGTTAAGAAAATGTTAAAACTAATGAATTCCACACAAAGCTTTACCTGAGTCTCATAACAGAAATGGAATAAAAACCAATATTAAAAAAATATTTGAGTTCAATTGTGGCTTTTGTAGTAATAGGACACCATTAAACCTTTGGCAAAAATCTAGGGCTCTGTTTCCATTGGATAAAGGCACATCTTCTTGAAATCAAAGGAAGAAAAGTCTCTCTCCACTCAAACTTTATTCTCTGAGAGTTCCCCTAGAGATGTCTCTGCCCATACCTTTAGCTAAGCAGCTATATTGTGCCTATAATGCCCATTTTCTAACAAAGAATCCCTCCTCTCCTCAAAATTAGATTCTATTTATTGGGTATATAATTTGTATTTATGATGTGGGAAACATGCGCTGGACTTACTTTCCAATTTTCATTTGTACTGGCAAGTCAGGTCACCAGAGCTCAGTTAGCTATTTGTTCCTCAAGGTTCTAAGGGTATTTCTGAGAGTTTAGACATCTCCACTGGTATGCTTTCCCCTTCCCACATAGATTATCAGTCAAGAATTGGCTTAGTCAACATTAAGTAACTTTTAGGAAGGAGTTTTTCCCAAGTTTTTCCTAATTGTCCTAGTAAGAACAATTGGCATAAAACATATGCCCCTTCCCCAAAAGTCTTTTGTATGTGAGAGAGTGCTCACACAGTCATGTGTAGAGTCTAGGGGAAAGTGGGCTTAACTTTTAGAGAACATGTGTCAAAGGGAGTAACTCAGAGCTCCTAAAAGTCCTTTTTGCTGAAATTTCTTCAAATTTAGCATGCATTTTCTTCTGGGCTTATTGGAGAGTCTATAAGTGATCTTTCTTCACCGGGTCTAGTTTGTCCTTGAGTCCTAATGTAGATACACAAACAAAATTTACAAGTTTTTCTTCAGGTTAAGGAAGGATAATGAATCTCGTCTTGGCTGGGGAGAGCCTGCACTTCCCCCCAAATCCTTAACCAGAGCTTCTCTCTCCTGTTTCACCACTAGAATCTCCTGGATTGTGAACAGGACCCACAGGATATGACCAATTTTCTTCAGCCAGCCCCATTACACTTCCTGTGTAGTATCATTTCACTTCATCCAAAAGCTTTCATTCCTTTCAAACTGATGGACTTTTTTAAATCTGGGAAAGATGACTTTGATTAGTTAATTGATTTAATTGAGGCATCTAAACCTTATTCACACCTAATTCATACCTTTGATGATTGATTTAATAAGTTGAGAGTATGAGGCATCCTTCTTAAATATGTGTATGTATCTGTTTCCTTCAAGGGAATGTAAGCTTCTGTCTTTGTATGCCCAGTGCACATCATAGGTGTTTGATTAGTGCTTATTGGTTGATAAATAATCTCCAATACCTACTTTCTTATGTTCTTTGTCTATTTTCAGGTTATGACTCTAGTCTGAAGATTCTGGAGAAGTCGCACTCTGAATTTGGCAGTCACCAAGTACTCTTGCAGTTATGGTATTGTCTCCCAGTCTAACTCAGGGAATTTCTGACAATATATAAATAAAATATGGGTTTTTATTGACAATATATTTCACATTAATTTATTTATTGAGCACCATGTGAAAGACTCTGAGAATATAAAAATAGAAGTCACATAATCCCAATCCCCCCATGTGCAAGATACCAAGGATACAATGATAGACATCACCTAGGCCTTGTTCCCAAGGATCTTACATTCTAATAAGGCAAAAGGGACAGAAACTATATCTGTGGCTTCATTCATATCAGATGAGGAAATTCCATCTACCAGTGCAGGTAGGCACCTTCTCTGCAACTTGTAACATTGAGTCGTTAAAGAATCTGTCCAGGATCACATAGCCAGTTAGTGTCATCTTCAACTCATCTCTGCTGGGCTTCAAGAACATCTTCCTATATGCTGCCTTTCTCCATAATTTGAAGACATATACAATTAAGTAGTATATATTAGGTGATGGGATGACTTAAGTACAAAGAAGTTTGATCAAAGTGCTCTGAGAAATATAAAGATAGAGATAGCATTTTCAATTGGGAAGGTCAGGTAAGGCATCAAGAAGGGAACAGAATATGATTTGGGCCTGCAGAGAAAATAGGAACCCCCTCCTTGTTCAACTAGAGATGAGAGGGGTGAGGATGGAGCGTCCATTCCATGTGTAGGACTGGACACAGGAGAGGGCAGGATTCTAACAAGGGACAGCATAGCATAGATTTGGCTGGAGCACTGGATATTGGAAGTATGAAATCATGTCGGTTGAAGCTGGATTATGGACTACCTTAAATATCAGGATAAATAATTAAAACTTTAATTGATAGACAATGGGGAGTCTTTAAACATTTTTGAATAAAAGTATAACAAAGTAGTACAAGAGGAGAATTAATCAGAAGCATGTGAAGGGTGAATTAGGGGATATGTAGACCTGTGATCTACCAATGCAGATTAGCACCTTCTCTGAAATTTATTGTCATATAGAATTGCCAAGAACCCTGGGAGTTCAAGGAACTTGTCCAAGGAAATATCATGGAGACAGTATACATATGTCAGTCAAGACAAATCCAAGTACTCTTTGCTTTGAAACCAGGTCTTGAACCACAATGCCAAGCCACTTGACTGTAAAGGATGGATTAGAGAAGATGAACCTACTTAGATGACTGGATTTAATCAAGTGTAGGGCAGATGATTTGTTTCTGGTATAGAACTCTCCGGAGAGACTCAAGTCACCCATTGAAAAGCAGCTGTTCATGAGAAACCTCTATTCTGGGCTAGGCCTACCTCAGGCCCGGCCCCCGGATGTTAATGTTCAATATTGGAACAAAAGGAGACGTCCATAGGTCATTTAACAGCTGACAAAATGAGATTCACTTACCCATAACAAGGAAAGTATATTCAAGAAAGAAATATATTAAGGACACCACAACTTGATTCAGATGAAGAAAACTACCTTGACTTGTGAAACCTATGGAATTCTTTTCCAAATAATATATTTAATCATATAAAGCAAAATACTATAAAGGAAATTAAATATTTGAATTACCATTATTTTATATACTTTATATGTATGCATATATACATTATATGTACACACATACACATGCTTAAATCCAGTTTTATGGACTGTAGCAAGAACCTAAAGGAAGGAATGCACATATGACACAGTTAATAAAACAAAATAGTATATACTATTTAACATACTGTAAGTGCCATAATGAATAGTCAATGAAAAATTCTGTATGTTTGAAGAAATCTTAATGGAAGAGATAGACATTAAAGAATTAGCAAGAATTGGTATTTACCAAGATAAAATGGGTCATCCTAGTTAAAGACTGGAAAGTTGGGACTTGAAAGACTCTAGTTCTTAACATTTTGCACCCTTCTACTCTGCCTTTCTTCAAGGCAGGTAACTTGTAAAGAAGTAAAGAATGTGCTTTCAGTCTCTCTTGCACATTCCCTCCTCCCCATCCCACCCATGATGTCTAGTACAACATTGAGTCCATAGTAGGTACTCATTATGCCTGGAAGGATTTCAGTTATTGTTGCCAGGCTGCCTGGAACATGTTACCCTTCAAAGAGCATCTTCCAGGAATGAATGATTCAGTGCACCAGGCAGTCAAGCACAGGCTGCTTAAAAGGGAAGGAGAGCAGGAGGAAAAAAGGATTTTAAAATGAATATTATTTTGAGTTTCAGACGAGCTAGTCTGAACTCTCCATTTATCACTTCCAAATCAGGCAGCTGGCAACACAGCTTTCAGTCCAACAGTTGGAGGGGGTGATGCTGTTCTCCCCACCCCCTCTTGGCTTATAGTCTATAATGGTTCCAAAATTCTGTTTTCACTTAAAATAACACACCAGTGTTTTGGAGTGGGGGAGAAGGAAGGAGGAATAGATTGTTTTTTCATTGTATAACTAATAAATGTATATAGAGAAGAAATAAAGTGCGTTGGAAAGAACACTGGCTCTCGTAACACAGGTTCTAAGTTCAAATCTCTATCTCTGATACTACCTGTCTGATCTTAGGTAAATGACTTATTCTCTCTAGGCTTCACTTTATTCCTCTTTAAAATGAAGGGTTTGAACCCAATGACTTCTGAAACCCTTTTAATATGTAGATCATATCTATATTATTCAGGAATGGGGAGCCTGCAGCCTTGAGGCCACATGTGGTCTTCTAGGTCCTTAGGTGACTTTTTGACTGAGTCCAGGTTTTACAGAACAAATCCTTTTATTAAGGGGATTTGTTCTATGAAGTTTGAATTCAATCAAAGGGCCACACTTGAGGACCTAGAGGGTTGCAGGTTTCACACCCCTGAGTCTAGATCATCTATGTGTATGTATATACATATAATTAGATAATTTAGAGATATGTCTAGATTATATATAGATTTTTATATATTTATATTATCTAAATCTATGATCCTGATATCTCTAGATTTTATATACATATATGTATGTGCATATGTATGTATATATATCTGTATA
>JAQQSK010004867.1:0-32295 GCA_028658325.1 Potorous gilbertii
CAAAGGGGGAGAAAATTTTGGAACCCAAAATCTTGTGAAAATGAATGTAAAAAGTTAAATAAATTTATTTAAAAAAAAAAAAAGAAAGTGACAATCTCTCTCATCTTCACCAGCTCACTTATAAAATGAGGATGTTGAACTTGATGTCTTCTAATGCCCCTTCAGCTTTAAAACTACAATTCTACCATCATTAGGATCTAGCACAAGGGGAGGTGTCATTCACTTGTTTGGCTGATACAACCTGCACATATACTATAAAGAAAGAAGCTTTAGATCCTTCTCTTGCTCTGATGCTATATGGCCTCTGAGAAATTAGCCTTGGATCTTTACCATTTTCCCATTATTCTTTTTTTTCCATTTTAGAAGATAGCACTCAGGGAGTTTCTTTTATATAATGGATTTCCAGAGTGTGGGTTCAAAAATCAGTGAAACATTGATGTCCAAAGAAATAAAAGTAATCTTCAGGATTTTCCTCTGGGACTCTAACTCATCTCGCAGAATTGACAACTTTGAACATGAATTTGATGAGACTAATGCTAGGAAATGAACTAAGTTCTGACCCTACTTCCAAGAGATAGGGGAGTGTTTGGGTTTTTGTCCTTTTATACTTTACAGTCAATACTATTTATAAAATCTACCAGATGTTAAGAGGTTAAATGAAATTGGGATGTTTGTTATGGGTCACTAACAATGGGGAAAATCTGGTAAGTGAAGACTCACACTTCCGTGATTCTTAGAACCATGTCTCACAAAGAGTAGAGCCAGAATATATATATTCTCCACTAGGTATGCTAGAAAATAATGCACTTAGATACATTTGAAATTGAAATACTTGATCTGTAGAGAAGAAATTGAGAGATCTATCAATTCAAAGGAAGGACTTTAATGAATTACTCCAGGGATCTACTTATACCTTTCTTTCTTCCATTCAACATTTTCAAACGATTTGTTTATTTTTAAAGTTCATTATGTATTTTTTTGAAATTGAAATATGAGTTCTCTTCTTCTCCCTCCCTTACCCATTGAGCAGGTAAGTGATTTGATGTTCAACACTTTTAAAGATCATTAACTTAGATGAAGGCATAGGTGCAATACTTATGGAATCATAAAGGGGCACAAAGTTAGGAGTGATAACAAACATTTTAGGCATAAAGTCAGAAAGATTTTGAAAGGAGTAGAATTTGCCAAATTTAATAAGTCAAAATATATTTCAATGGATTGTGATTTAATTGCATGGGAACTACTTCTGCATATAGTATGAAACCATTCTATAATCAGCCTTAGCTATTTGTCTGGAGATCAAAGAGTTTAAGCGATTTACCCATGGTCACATGGCTGATATGTCAGAGGCGGAAACTTAACAAAGGATTCCCATATTACAAGTCCACTTTGTCATACTGTCTCCATGCAATTGAAATTTAATAAAATTTGTTTTCAAAAGAAGAATTGAAACATTTTATGACAGGGGAAATGCAACAACAAGAAAATTGTAATGGATTACTTTTAGTGCAATTGGGTTCATCCATGCCAATGGGGTGTCAAGAGACAAAATATGAGTTTTGGTTGTATCAGTAGAGACATAATGTTCCAAACAATGAAAGTGACAGCCTCCTTATATTCTGCCTTAGTTAGACAATATCTGAAGTATGATTGTAGAAATTTGATAAGGTAAAGGAGGATCATAAAAAGAATCTTACCCTGAAGAAAAGAAGACATGAAGATATAAGTGGGGAAGCAGCCTTCAAGAAGTTAAAGATAAAACATTTTGAAGAGATGAAGCTAGGGGGGCCCTGAGAATACAATATGGATAATTTGTTGGTGGCTTTAGAAAAGAGGAATTATTAGCAACAATTTTTTCAATATAAGGTCAACCTACCTAACACTGACCATTGTGTTGAAGTGAAATACACTGTCTCAGTGAGTTCTTCAATAGCCCAGAGATGCAGTTGAATATTTGATATTCAGAAGTGATTAAGGTACTTGACCTCTTAAAATTCTGAGAATATGATTCTGGGTAGATTTCATCAAACTTAGAGTAGGTACTGCTAATATGTGCATATAACAAATGTTTAGTGCCACTACTAGATCTGTCTTAAAAAGATTTTTTCAAAAGGAAAAAGACACATACACATGTGTGTGTAAATATATATATGTACATATATATATATATATATATATATATATATAATATTTATAGAGGCTTTTAATGGTGGCAAAGAATTGTAAATTGAGAGGGGATATCCATCAATTGGGGAATGGTTGAACAAGTTGTTGTGTGTGATTGTGATGGAATACTTTAAGTTATAAGAAATAAGAAGCAGGGATGTTCTCAGAAAAACATAGAAAGACTTATATGAACTGATGCAAAGTGAAATGAGCAGGATCAAGAGAACATTGCACACAGTAACAGCGATATTGTATAATTATCTACCGTGAATAACTTAGTGACACTCAGTAGTACAATGATCCAAGATAATTATGAATGACTTACGATGAAAGGTATTGTCTATCTCCAGAGGAAGAAAGTGACAGAGCCTGAATGCAGAGTGAAGATCCTTCTGTTTTTACTTTATTTTTCATGTGTGTGTGTGTGTGTGTGTGTGTGTGTGTGTTTCTTTTGGGGGGAGTTTCTGACTTACATGGACATGTGTTTCACATGACTACATATGTAAAATCTATGTCAAATTGTTTGCTTTCTCAATGAAGTAGGAACAGCAGGGAGAAAATATGGAGGTCAAAATTTGAAAAAAAAAAGTTAAAATTGCTTTTACATGTAATTGAGAAAAAGAAATACTAAAATAAAAAATAAATAGCTGAAACAAAACAGAATTAAAGCCAAATTTAGTCAACTGATTTAAAAAAAATTAAAACATAAGTAATAGAATTAGGATTCATTTATATCTAATAAATGAATATGACACAAAATTTAGAAAAACAAAGCATAAAGAGATAATTAACCCTGGATTCAAGAAGCCTTCCTATATTAAATTCAAACTGTAGTTAATCTAATTTAAAACTAATCTAATTTTGATCTTCTTTAATGTTCTTATTTTGGAGTTTATGGGGGTCACAAAGTCAGTAAGTGTCAAGTGTCTGAGGCTGGATTTGAACTCAGGTCCTCCAAACTCCAGGGTTGGTGTTCTTTTCACTGATGCCTTCAGTGTTCTTTTGGGAGACTCTCTTACTTTATTTCATTTAAGATGCATTGTGTATTGACAATACCTCTAACCCTCAGGCAATTGTTGACATCCTGATGAGCCCCTTGCGGTTTTCTGCTTTTAGTATTTTAACAAGCTTCTTAATGGCAGAGAATGCTTAGGTTTGTCTGACTCTTGGGATGGAACTCCCTAACCTAACTCAAGAAAGGCCTTAAACTTCTTTTTCTTATGTTCACATTCTTTCTTTATCATGTCTTCCATTGTTCAGAAACAAAAGAGAATGTAAGAAAGTACCTTAAATGACTCTGTCCTTGGTCCACCCATAACTACCCCCATGAGATCACTGTTTTTGCTTTAATCTTTTTGAGAGTCAGACATATTATTAATTTGAATGGAGGATAGACTGAGCAGAGAGTGGTGATAGAGAGACAAGTTAGGATATTATTGCAGTGTTCTAGGGAAGAGGTGATAAGAATCTAAAGTAGAGTGGAGGCTACATGCTTATAGAGAAAAGGACAAATGTCAGAGATTTTCTAAAAGAGGAATCAGTTAGACCTGACCTCTGGTGCAACACAGAACGTGAAAAAGAATGAAAAGTTGAGGACTCTAAGGTTACAAAGCTGGGGGAGTGGAAGAATAGTGGTATTCTTTACAAAAAAAAATAGTTGTTACATAAAACTATGGGCTTTTAAAGGAAATAATGAATTTGCTTTGGGTATGTTCAATTTGAAATATTTATAGAGCCTGGAACTACCCCCCAGAGTCTGAGCCTCTTTTGCCCTTGATATACAACAATTCCTGTGATCTTCTCAATGTAAAATATTCTTCTGGTAGGCTGGCTCAAGCCTTCTATTGGTAAATTTTTTTCTGGGTCCCCATTTTGTATCAGGGCCCAGCCTAGCCAGGTTTCATTCCTCTTCTAGATTTGTTCTTATTTTTTGGACAATTCCTTAGTTGATGTTTCATTCTAGAACTTCCTTTAGCATCTGGATCTTCCTTGTCCTTAAGTATTTGAAAATGCTTATTACATTCTCCTGGAATATCCTTCTTACAAGGTAGGTCTCCTCTTTAATGGGCAAGTTCTTCCTTTGGTTGTGGAAGGACCTATATCATCCAGCTTCTATTTCCTCCTTTATTTGCTTCTGACTTTCTGAACTTCAAAACCACACCACAACAATGGATGCCTTAATTTTTGCTGTTCCTTTACATCCTTTTTCACTATTTTCTTTCTCTATTAGAATATAAAATGCTTTAGGGCAGAAATTTTCTTTTTCCTTGTGTTTATGTGGAGATTTTACAGATCCCCAGAGTATAACCTACTCTTGACAAAGAACCCAAAAGTCAAGTAACTAGTTGGGAAAATGCCCCAAAAAAGGGAAAAAAATAAGACTATAGAAGGTCACTTTTTTGGTGAAGAGATATCTTCTCCCATCCATTTGGATGAGAAAAAAACAATTCTTACCATCATGGAAAGACATAAAAGTTAAGACTTCTGTATCCCAAACATCCAAAATAAATATTCAATGGGCTTAGGCCATGGAAGAGCTCAAAAAGGATTTTGAAAATCAAGTGAGAGAGGGGAAGGAAAAACTAGGAAGAGAAATGAGAGAGATGCAAGAAAAGCATGAAAAGTAGGTCAACACCTTGCTAAAGGAGACTCAAAGAAATGCTGAAGAAAATAATACCTTGAAAAATATGCTAACTCAATTGGCAAAAGAGGTTCAAAAAGCCAATGAGGAGAAGAATGCTTTCAAAAGCAGAATTAGCCAAATGGAAAAAGAGATTCAAAAGCTCACTGAAGAAAATAGTTCTCTCAAAATTAGAATGGAACAGATGGAGGCTAATGACTTTCTGAGAAACCAAGAAATCACACAACAAAACCAAAAGAATGAAAAAATGGAAGAGAATGTGAAGTATCTCATTGGAAAAACAACTCACTTGGAAAATAGATACAGGAGAGTCAATTTAAAAATTATGGGACTACCTGAAAGCCATGACTAAAAAAATGAGCCTAGACATCATCTTTCATGAAATTACCAAGGAAAACCACCCTGGTATTCTAGAACCAGAGGGCAAAATAAATATTGAAAGAATCTACCAATCACCTCCTGGAAGAGATCCAAAAAGAGAAACTCCTAGGAACATTGTATCCAAATTCCAGAGTTTCCATGTCAAGGGGAAAATATTGCAAGCAGCTGTAAAGAAACAATTTGAGTATTGTGGAAATACAACCAGGATAACACAAGATCTAAAAGCTTCCACATTAAGGGATTGAAAGGTGTAGAATATGATATTCCAGAAGTCAAAGGAACTAGGACTAAAACCAAGAATCACCTACCCAGCAAACCTGAGTATAATACTTCAGGGAAAAAAATGATCTTTCAATGAAAGAGGACTTTGAAGCATTCTTGATGAAAAGACCAGAGCTGAAAAGAAAATTTGACTTTTAAACACAAGAATCAAGAGAAGCATGAAAAAGTAAACAGGAAAGAAAAAATCATAAGGGACTTACTAAAGTTGAACTGTTTACATTCCTACATGGAAAGACAATATTTGTAATTCTTGAAACTTTTTTTTCAGTATTTAAGTAGCTGGTGGGATCATACACACACATGCAGACATAGACACAGACCCAGACATAGGCACACACACACACACAAACATATATATACACACAGAGACAGAGACAGAGAGACAGAGAGCACAGGGTGAGTTGAATAGGAAGGGATCATACCTAAAAAATGAAATTAAGGGGTGAGAGAGGACTGTATTGGGAAGAGAAAGGAAAAAATATAATGAGGCAAATTATCTCTCATAAAAGAGGCAAGAAAAAGACTTTTCAATAGAGGGAAAAAAGGAAGGTGAGAGGGAAAACATGAAACTTACTCTCATCACATTTGACTCAAGGAAGGAATAAAATACATACTAATTTTGGTATGAAAACCTATCTTACAATACAGGAAAATGGAGGAGAAGGTGATAAGCAGGGTCGTGGGATGATAGAAGGAAGGGCAATGGGAGGAGGGAGAATTAGAAGTCAGTACTCTGGGAGGGACAAGGTCAAAAGAGAATAGAAGAAATGAAGGGCAGGATGGAGGAAAATATAGTTAGTCTTATACAACATGAGTATTATGGAAGTCATTTCCAAAACTACACATATATAGCCTATATTGAATTGCTTGCCTTCACAATGGGAATGGGTGGGGAGGGAGAAAGGAGGAGAAGTTGGAACTCAAAATTTTAGGAACAACTGTTGTATATTGTTCTTGCATATAACTGGGAAACAAGAAATACAGATAAAGGGGTATAAAAATTTACCTTACTCTAAAGGACAAAAGAAAAGATGACAATAAGGGAAAAGAGGGATGTTTTAGGGGAAGGTAGATTGGTGGTAGGGGTAATTAGAATGCTTGGCACTTTGGGGGGAGGGGAGAGATGGGGAGAAAATTGGGAACTCAAAATTTTGTACAAATAAATGTTGAAAGCTTAAAATAAATAAATTAAAAAACAAAAGTATGGGCCTGGTGCCCATATGGATGAAACACCAATGGTGGGACTAAGTGGCAATGATAGAAGCAGTAGTAGCTTCAGAAGCTTGCAAGTCAGAGACAATGAGGGGTTTTGGCAACTGGTCAGAGAGAGATTATGGAGGACCTCAGTGCTATCACTAGATGCAAGTCTATATGATATTTGGCAACTCCATTCCTGATACTCACATCTGGATCACAGTTTTAGTCCAGAGAGAAACACTTTTAGTCAAAGGGATCAGGAACATTGAGGAACAGCACTGATATGCTAAGGGATCAAGGGCTATTCTTGGGTAATGATCATAGACCAAGAGATCAGTGACCACACCATTTCCCAGATCATCTAATCCTAATCAATGGGTTACAAATCATAGAAACAAACAATAATTTCATTAAAGAGTATGACAACAATCAGAAAACATACCAAAATCTGAGAGATGCAGCTAAAGGAAACTAATGAGTTGGACGTGCCACAAAAACAAAATAAAAAACCTAGAAAAAAATTAAAAATCTCCATTAAACACCAAAGTAGAAATCCTGAAAATCAAAGGAGAGATTAATAAAATTGAAAGTTGAGATAAAAGTAATGAAGAAGTAATTAACTCCAATGAAAAAAAAATCCAATAAAATAAATAAATAATAGTTTAATTTTATTTTTAATAAAGAATTCAAATTTCTAATATCAAAAGTGAAAAGGATAATACAGCACCACCAATGAATATGAAATTAAATTAATTTTAGGAATGACTTTACCCAATAGTACACCAGTAAAATTGACAAACTAGGTGAAATAGATGAATATTAATAACAACAACAAAAAAACAACTCCAGATTAATAGAAGAGGAAATAGTATATTTAAATAACTGTCATAAAAAAATACATTGAAGAAACCATCAAAGAACTCCCTAGAAAAGGAAATCTCCAGGACTGGATGAATTTATAGGCAAGTTCTACCAACATTTAAAGAATGATTAATCCTAATACAATATAAATTATTTGAAAAAAAATGATAAGCAATGAGTCTTAAAAAATTCCTTTTTTTGACATAAATATAATTCTTATCATTAAAACACGGAAAGCAAAAATGGAGAACAGAAACCATAGGACAATTTTCTTAATAAGTATTGATGTAAAAATTCAAATAATATAGTAGCCAGGAGATTAGAGCAATATGTCACAAAAAAAACCTACTATGACCAGGTAGGATTTATATTTGAAATACAAAGCTTGTTCAACATTAGGAAAACTATCAGTATAATAATATCAATACAAAATAAGACAATAAGAAACATATGATTATTTCAATAGATGCAGAAAATGATTTTGACAAAATATAACAGCCCCTTCTACTAAAAAGCAATAGAAAGTATAGGAATAAAGGGACTTTTTTTTTTATTAAGAAATGATAAATAGTCATCTATCTAAAACCTAGAGTAAGCATTGCTTTCAATGCTAATGAGGATTGTTTCAGAAGGGAAAAAAAAAACAACTAAGAGAACTTTAATGAACTCATGCAAAGAAAAACGAGTAGCACCAGAACACTGTACAAAGTAATACAGTAATGTAAGGATGATCAACTGTGAAAAACTTACCTACTCTGATCAAGATAATGAAATAAAATTATTCCAAGTGACCCATGATGAAAAATAATATCCACCTTCAGAGAGAGAGAGATGATAAACTGTAAATACTGATTGAATCATAACTTCCTGTTTATTTTTCTTATTTTTTAATGTGTTTTCTTTTACAACATGGCTCACATACATCACTTTTCATTTATAATTGACATCCTATTGCATGCCTTCTCAAGGGGGTAGAGAAGAGATGGGAAGGAGGAAAAGAATTTGTAACTCATTCTTTTCAAAAATAAATGTTGAATATTTTTTTACATATAATTGGAAGATATTTAAAGAAATAGGAAAAAAACACAGCAAGGGTTGGACAAGGACTATGATGCAGAAAATGAGACCAAAATCTGCATTTTGTCAACATTGAAAATGATCCCTTATTTGTCAAATAAATTTTCCCCTTTTCTATAGCTCTTGGCCTTTTCACTACATTTTATGTGATTTGCCAACTACTCTTGTATACTTTCTTATGTCTGTGTTACACTGCTTCCTTTTGGTTCTCCCATCACCTTTTTTTTCTCCTCAATTTTTTTTTTTGCTAAATTATCATTCCTATAAAGCTGTCCAATTTTGTGTATGCCTCCATCCTTTGTTTGAGCCTTTTTCTCTAACATTCTTAGTGACCTCATTAGTTCTCAAAGATTCATATACTATCTCTACACTGATGACTTTCACATCACTCTCCCTCCCCTTGCCTCCCTTCCCTGTATCATATCAAAATTACTACTCAGAGGAGAAGTGAGAAGTCATCATTCTCTAACCCTGAACTAACTAATTATGGCCTGAAACCACCAGTTTGTCTTGGCTTTGTGTATCCATGGCCCAAAGGACATGAGAAGGGCACAGTAGTTTGCCAGGCCAAGAGTGCTCAGTCACCAAGTAAAGATGCCTACAGGGACCACTTATCCCAAAGCTTTTTGTTCCTCCTTTTCTTCTCTTGGTAAGGGAGAAATACAGTGCTATTTCAGATCCAGCTCAAGCCTCTGACCCTTATCTACCATAACATAAATATGCCCAAATCCAATTACCTTTGAGACCAAGGGACACTCTTTCCTCTTTCAAATGCCTCCTTTATTTTACTGGCTCTTTGGGATTGGCTATTCTCATGCTGGAACTTAATAAGAAAGAAGAGAGTAGTTGCATATGTCAGATGTTGGCAGTGGGATGTCCTTTCACCTGAGATCTGTAACTAGACCTGCTTGCATCCTGACATAAAACCAGTTTTTCTCTCCAACTGCTTAATCCAACATTACTTTTACTAGGCTGACCTTTCAATGCAATGAGGCAGCCCAGCAGTTAACAATATTTCATTATTCTAGAAGTAAATCAATTCTTAAAACCATTACTGGGCCAGTAATTTTTTTTCAAATGTTTTCATTAACAGTCAAATACAGAAACCCTGAGAACAATTTGGATAAAGAACCCAGGGAATTTGTTGGCTTTAAGTTTAAAGTATTCATTGTCCCTGACCCTTTATAAGAGATCAGCAAGAAAAATGGCTAAGTGCAAGGATGGGGAGGATTTCCTGGGCATGCTTTGTTTTGCCTCTTGGGAATGGTAGCTATTAACATTTGGGGGCTATTATGCTCTGTCTTGGTTGATATTTTAATCCCCATCCAACCCATTACCACCCCCAGCCTACTCAATGATGATGAAAAAAGTTATTAATGCAGAGGTTTTATTTTAGTACAAGAAATGACTCCAGTACAAAGAGCTCTTTAAAGATGCCATGGCTGTTATTGAATCAATGGACAAGGTACAGAAATACAGAATATCCTGTTCCCACCAGATAAAAATAAATAAAATGGTCCACATGATAAAATGTATGAGAACACAAAAGGGGTTTCTCTTGCAAAGTGAGCTCTATTTTCCAGAAACAAACTGATAATGTAGTAGCTGAGATCCCTGCTCTCTTCTTTCCCTTATTGATTATTTGACCTTAAGCAAGTCACTTGACCCCATATTCCAGACTTTCCACCTCTCTAAAATTCAGTCTCACTCTCCTAAATCATGAGAGACCAGAGAGATGGAAAAATGAATGCAAATGACTTCAGAACACTTTGCTAGCATGAAGTGAGATAGTCGTTACTTATCAGTGCAGTTGTAGGTGACTATACGGACCTTTTGCACATTAGCTCTGAAAATGTTTTCATTTAGCTAGTCAATGTTCAGTTTTAGACTTTTCCATAGGAATTATAAAGATGAGCTCATGTTGAAACCTTTGAGAAAATCCAGTTTGTCCTAAGAATAATCTGAATTCCTAAGATGTATGTTCCTGTTCTAAGACTTGGCAATAAATTAAACTTTCTGTATGAAATTTTTTCCTGATTCTCTAGTTAAGAAAATTCTCTCTCCCTGAAATTATTTTGTTTACATTTTATGTAGAAATACATATATAATAATATTCCCCCAATTAAAGTAAAACACCAAAAACCAAAAATAAAACACTTGAGGGTAAAAAAAACCCAAAATTTAATTAGGGACTTTATATCCTCAACACCTCAAGTAGTGTCTTACATAAGGAAGGGGCTTTAATAAATGTTTGTTTCATTGAATTAAATAGAAGTAGGTGCCATTTACCCTCCACTTCATAAATGCATTGCTCTGCCTGTTTATTCAGCTATAAATCTCCCAGATCTTTTGGCTCAGGGTACAGACCCCAAACTCACTAAAGGTACAGTGAGTTCAGTTGGATAGTACATTATGTCACCAAGTCAAGACAGTCTATCCTATTTTACAAAGGGCTTACAGTGGAATTAGATTTTTCAGAATAAATCAGCACATTGGGAATGTCACACACTTATTTTAATGAGTTTATAATTAAGCTGAACATGGGTTGTTTTCTTTGCAGGTCCCTACTCAGTAGAATCATATTGATTTACTGTTCCATTATATGAAATAGCACGTCAGGCCGAAGGTAAAGTGGAAAACAAATTATGGCCTAATCTAGGCTGTAGATCTATAGTGGAGTGGGACCACTGACCTGTGAAATACATTCAAGGACTACTAACAAAAGTCATTCCCACTGCCATCATGGTTAAAAAAAGTCAAAAGGACTTACAGCATTTATCTATCTTCCCCTTGCAGAGGGTCTTAGTTGGAGAATTTATAAAACTGAAGTATTCTATAAGCATTTATATATTGAAACATCGTGGATTGTATTTCTGATTTGGGTAACTAACTGTAAAAGCCCTAGAAACTGCTTCGTATGTCAATATGTTATGTATGTATTTGTGTGTCTATGTGATATAAGGAAGAAAGCAAGAAATTAAGAAGGAAAAAGGGCATTATTCGTATAATATGAATTGGGTCCTAACAATTGGAGAGAACTGTAAGTGGAATGGGGGTGTCCTCAGCTGTGGGTTTCCACTTATTTAAAGTCTTCAAACACAGGTTGGATAAGCACTTCTCAAATATGTTATGGTGAGAATTGCTTTTTGTGGTATTGGTTGGACCATTTTTGCCACTCAGGCACTTTTTGACTCAAAAACTGTGTGATTCATTCTATGAAGTATAGCATGTTCTTTCTAATATTTGACAGTGAAATTTTAGACCAATGAACGTCTTACCCAACAACAAAATTGATAGTCAACATAAAAGACTAAATGATGCATGGATGAATGTATCTAGATCAACTTGAAAATTCAGTAGTAGATTTTTTTAGAGGACATAGAGAGTAAAATTACTTGAGTTCAATAAGCAGTCATAAAACACCTATTATGTCTTACAGACTGAGGATGCAAAGCAAATGTGCAAAGTTCTTACCCTGTCTTCAATAAACTTATTTTCTACTCAGAATGTAAGGAAATAAGATTTTGTACTTTCCCTCTAGTTGGAGTAAATGCTTCCTGCTTCACTCCATTTTTTATATGTAAGGTATAAAAGATACCTATGGGGGCTAAGCAATAATTTATAAATATTCAGGCCAGAAATTTAGATGCAGTTAGAATGTACGTTTTTGACGGCAGGAACTGTGTGTGTGTTATTCATCATTGCTTCCCAATAGTACCTAGAAGTGAGATATATACATGTATATGAATGTATTTTATATATATATATATATATATATATATATATATATACAATTTTTGTTTAATTTCATATATATATATATATGTATATATATACCTTTATATACTTGGCATGGATAAAGTGTAATTTTTTTATTTGACTATATACATTTGAAAGAGGTTTTATTTTTCTTATTTTCTCAATGGTTGGGGTGGGGGCTGGTTGGAAGAGAATGAAGATCTAAAAGTAAAATCAAATTGAAATAAGAAAAAGAAAAGTAAAAATCAAAAAGCATGCAGACTGGAGAGAGTGGAATGAATGATATGAATTACTAGTAGACCCATTTAACTCCCATAAAATGTCTTTGAAGGTAAACACAAATTTGGAAAGATGAGATGTAATCAGATTTGTTTTAGTATTTTGCATATCTAAACTCAAAAAGTTAATAGAGTTGTTAAGATATAAACAAAATAAGAAAAATATAATTTAAATATGAGCGGTATAAAGTAGAGTCCCAAACACAAATTATCTTTGAAAAAAGAGATAGATAATTTCCAGCTGCATAAATTAGGAGCCATATTTATAGGAAACTGCATTTGAACTGGGTCCTTAAAGAATGGAAAGAATTTTATCAGGTGGAGATGGGTGTTGTAGGAGACGCTTCCAAGTGTTTAGGATTTATACAAGCAAAGACATGGAGAAAGAAGAAACTGGGTCAGGTTCAGGGAATAGTAAGAAAGCCAGTTTAACTAGAATATGAAGTATAGGAAAGGGAATAGTAGGAGATGAAGCAAAAAAAAAATAAAACTGAGGGACTGTAGGCTCAGAGATTTAATAATAACAGCTGGCATTTATATAGAACTTAAAGGCTTCCATGGTGCTTCACCTCTGATAATTCACTGGATCTCCCCATAACTCTGGGACCTTGCCATCTCCTCTGCTGCTTTCCTTGTCTAACTTTTCTTACCCATTTTCTAACTTTTTCCATCTGCCATAAACTATACATAATTGTGAATTTTTCTTTATGTGTAGTCACAACTAATTACAATAATCTCCTTGGGAACAGACTGGCTCAATTTTCTACCTTTATTCCTAGGACCTAGCAAGATGACTCTGTGAAGCAGGGGTTACTGTTATCTCCATTTTCCAGATAAGAAAACTGAGGGACAATTAGATGACTTGTTTGGGGTCAGAAAACTAGTAAGTGTCTTAGGCAGGATTTGAACTTAGCTCTTCCTAATACTGGTCCAGTTCTGTATACATTGAGTAGCCTAGGCCAACTACCTACTTTTATAGATGAATAACTTGAAGCCTATAGAAGCTAAATATGTTAGTCATTTGGAGGGTCATGTATGTTGGGCTAGGGAGTTTATTTGAATTGAAGATTCCTGCACAGATTATTGGAGAGGTTTATGGTGTAAACAAGCTATACTGACTATATTATGCAAACTATAAACAATTCACAAGGAGGGACATTACACAAAAGAATGTTATATAGTAGGACCAGGAAACATAGTCACTTCTACCTCATTTCCTAGAAAAACAAAAAAGGAACTGTTCAAAGTTTCTGAATAGGTTAATGAAAGGATCGGAGTGGTGGAACAGACAGGGGTGAACTGAAGAAGAAATGGTAGCAGGGACACCTGTTAGAAAGTCACTAAAAGGCTTCAGGTGAGAAGTGTAAATAAGCTGCAAGGAAGGAATGGATTTGAGAGATGGCCTTGAACAACAGGTTTGAAATTTGCAGTTTATTTAGTAGGCAATGGGGAGCCACTGACAGTGTTTGAGTAATGGTGTGACAGGTGCAAAATGGTGTTTTAGAAAGATTAATGTGGCAATGGTGTATTACATGGATTTGAGAGGAGAAGGGGATATATATGCTGGGAGATAAATTAGGAAACTATTGAAATATTTTGGCAAGATGTTACCAGGGCCTAAACAAGAATGGCTGCAAGGGAAATAGAAAAGGGAGGAGAGATGTGAAAGTTATTACCAAGAATCAATAGGAATGGAGTAGGTGATTGATGGCAACTGTGGCTTTGAGGATACTCTGTTGTCATGAGTCATGGAATATTACAGTTTCCGATGAATTAAAATGGAAGCTACTTCAAGTATAATGGAGAAGTTGGTTGGTATGTTTTTGGGGGGATGTCTAGGCTGTAGCAAATTATCAACAACTACACACAACAAGGGACAATTTGCCGAGGCAATCCAGAGAACCTAGTCACCTGTACCAACCTCCAAAGCAGGGTCTTGAGAACCTTGCCTTCTACTGCCAGAGCTCACCAATTACCAGACTCCCAACTCAGGATGAGCCCCAGGATGCGGTTCAGGTAACTTTCCCTTTACTGCCACCCCACTTGCTGTCCTTGAGGGCAGCTACATACATTTCCCCCCTAACCCATCCTGGTTGGCTAAATGCCAGTGTTCTATCAGATTCTGGATGCTCGGTGACAGCTGAATTCTGATGTCCAGAGCCCTTTCTCTGCTGAATATATTCCAGAGGCCCATTCCACTATAATCATTAAGTCCACTATTTGTTTTGTTGAGGATTGACCCTCTGTCTTTCCATGACTCCCAATGACTCTGAGACCTTGCCTTCTCCTCTGCTAATTTCCTTATCTAACTTTTCCATCTGCCATAAACATACATAGCCATGAACTTTCCTTTTATATAGATTCAGCTAATTAGAATATAACCTCCTTGGGAACAGGGACTGCCTCAATTTCTATTTGTATCTCTAGAAACTAGCACATATCTTTGATGTATACTAAATGCTCAATATCTAGTAGTCTATTCCTTATAAAAATCTAAAATACATTTCAATAGAAGAGAAGATGATCTGAATATAAGTCATAAAGAAGGGATAGCAGCCAAATGGACAACTTATGGGCTCTGCTGCTACCTATGCAATACCAAGAAGATTGGAAGACCTCAAGTGTGTTCTGGGGATGCTCTTAGAATGACCTATTAGAGGATACTAATAATACTAAATAGCTAACATTTATATAACATTTACTATGTGCCAAGCACTGTGCTAAGTTCTTTGTAATTATCTTCTCATTTAATACAATAATCCTGGGAGGTAAGTATTTTGACTATCATTGTTTTATAGATAAAGGAACTAAGGCATAAGGGTGAAATGACTTGGCCAGGGTCACATTGTAGACTATGGGGGATTTGCACTCAAGTGTTCCTGATTCAAGATCCATCACTCTATCTACTGAACCACCAAGTTGTTTCTTGATTTAGAATTCAAGAAAGGTGAATGGATAGATCTGCAAAGCAAAGATAATAGATTGAGAAGAATTAATATAAATGTTATGAACCTTGGGGGATAGGTTCACATTTTGGGGACAGGAAAATGAAATAGAGCAGGGAAAGGAGACAAAAAAAATTCTCAGAAAGTTAAGAGGAGGCTAAGGAATATAGACAGTTGTTTCTTTTTCTTCTCTCATCACATCATTGTGACCAATTTAATTTTAATTTAATATATTTGCCAAAATACTGTTAGAATTTTTTTGCCCTCTTCCCCTACCCCCACCCCCAAACAAGTCTGGCTTCTTTAAAATTTAAGCATAATTTATAAGTACCTTTATCTTTCAATTTTCCCTTTCTTTCAATGACATCTATTTTCAACGATTTATCTTAGGTTCCGTGGTGGCCTACAGTCAATGCATTGTGGTATGTCATGAATAAATAAAAACCTGATCATATCATAATGTTGAAAATACCCGCTAAATCTACCAATATGACCTGCAGCAACTTGTCTAAGATCTGAATCTCTGTTGTGGTTTACCACCACATATAAAATCAAAGGTATGGACTACATAATCTCAACTTTTCTTTCTCTATATACCTGTCTATCTGCCTGCTCATTTGATGTATTGTGACAATCTGCTTTGTGTGTGTATCTCCCACAGTGATAACACTTCTGATTGTCAGTCTGGTCACTATGGTTCTAGTTAATAGAAGCATAAGAGTCCAACCACCACAACAACCCAACATTTAATAAGCACACACTATATGCATAAGATATCTTGCCATATGCCATGTATGACACAAATTTGAAAAATCAACAGATTTCTTGCCCTTAAGATGATGATCTAAATGTTCTCCCAATGGAACTAAAAATCCTCTCTGATATTATTTTAAAAAATGTCTTTTTTTTATAAAGGTTAAATAAGAATACAAAGCAGGTTGCATCTGTAGTGTAATAATAAGAGGAGGAAGGCATTTGGAGAAGAAGAGGAAATGAACAGTATCAAATGCTATACAACAGGTCAAGGCAGATAAAGACTGCAAGAAAAAATATCAGGTAAGTGCTCTGTGAATTCACTATCATAGGTTTCTGGGTCATCGGTGGCAGAGCAAAGAGAGGGTGGTGAGGCAGTGAAGACAGTGTTCACTTGTGAGCCATTAATTTAAGAAATCCAGCAATAACAGGAAGGAGAGAAATAGGGTTATAATTAAGTGAGAAAGGACAGAGAGAAGATTTTTCCAAATTAGATGATACTTGGTTCATATTTGTGGGCATATTGGGAAGGAGGAAGCAAGGGGAGGATTCGTGAAGATGGTAGAGATAGAAAGAATAATTGATGGGGTAATACCATAGAGAAAAGGCAAAGGACATTTTGAGAATTTCACTTGAATTTCAAATTTGAAATGTCAAAGGATACATGTGTTCTTTTCAATTGTAGTTTAGTGACATGCTGGTAATGAGATTACTCTAGAAAGAAGCAAGTTGATAATATTTGAAAGAACAACAGCATGAGGTATATGTTTTAAAATCTAATATTGTTAGTAAAATTTCCCAGTAAATGAATAAAATTAATTTGAATTTGTAGCTTAATAATCAAGTCCCTATCTAGTCATTTAAAAAATGAAAAGTTAGTGATTTATTTGAATCCACCATTTATCAATTTATTTTTATAATTTAGAGTTAAGACATTGTTTAGTTTAGTTTGTTTTGATCTCTCCAGTGATATGTACCCTCCCTCTTTGATTACATATGTAGTCTAGTGGGTCTAAAATTAAATGTATGTCTCAGATGGTCCCAGTTTGGAGAGAAAGAGTAAAGCACAGTAAATGTGTGTGTGTGTGTATTTCTTTTAAAACATTGCGTACTAATATTTATTTTAGTGGTTGCATAAAACATTAGGCATGGAACTGAATTTGAAGTTAAAGATCCTGAGTTCAAAACCTACCTTGGACAACACTAGTATATTTTTGGGAAAGTCATTTAACTTCTTTAGGTTTCTATTTATCAGAAAAATGTAGGGACTCTATGAAATAACCAGAATAGAGTGAAGAAAAAACAACAAAAACAACAAGATTTGAATTCTGTGTTAGAGGCTGAAAACCAGCTGTCAATTTGCCATATCCTAGACACCAGCATTCACTTGGCAGCTGTTTGAATTATAGTCATAGTGTCTAGGAAGAAATCAACAGTCTCATAGCTTTTAGCCTTATAAAACTCTAAAGTGGTGGTTAATATCACAAAATAAGTGAGTCAGTAGATACATATTGGTATGAGAATCTTCATTTACTTTCTCTTTTTTTTATTTTGTCCAAACTTTAATTTTTTAGCCCTTAGGAAGGAAGCAAACATTTAGTAAACATCTTCCATGTGCAGCTACGAACTGTGCCAAGTACTATACAGATATCTCAATTGATTTTCACAAAAACTTGGGAGGAAGGTACTATCATTACCCTCATTATCTAGTTGAAGAAATGGAGGTAGAAAGGTTTACGTGGCTTGTGCAGACTCAAGCATCTCAGGCTACATTTGAATTCATCTTCGTGACAGTGGGCCCAGGATTCCATCCCCTATACCACCTTACTAAAGGAAACTCATGATGTAGAAATTTCTTATACAGATATAGAATGTCAACTCTTCTGCAACTCTGATTTTACGGGGCCACTGAGGGGCTTTTCAATGATTATACAGATTGTGCATTTAGTTCTTGATAGAAAAATATACATATGCATATACATGTATGCATATGGAAACATACATATACACAAGGCTTCCAGATTCATTAGTTCTGTTCTTACTAACAGAATATATTGAGATGAGTGAGCTAACATTTTTTTAAAATCTAGTCTTTGGAGCAGGTATGTGGTACAGTGTATAGAATACTTGACCTTGGAGTCATGAGAGCTTGAGTCCAAATTCAGCCTCAGACACTTACTAGCTGGGTGACCCTGGTCAAGTCACAATCCTGATTGCCTCCAAAAAAAAAATCTGATTCTTTATAATTAACTCTTAAAAGGCTAAAAAGGTCTCCATAAATCTCTACTTTTCAAGGTTCTCCCATATGATTCCCCCCTTGCTCCCTCCATGGAAAATGCAGGTATGCAACTTTTTATACTTAATCATTTTGTTTTAACCATTTGGTGACATATTGTGCCTGAATGTTACACAAGTGACCATATATCATGTGCTCTTCTATATGTAGTACAAATCTGTGAACTTCAGATATTTAACATGATCCAATAAATATTTTTTTCATCAAGAAAGGGTAACATTCATTTTAAAAGAACAATATTAGCATTCTTTTTAGGCTTCAGAGAAAAACCAGCCAGCTGTAATAATAGTAATTGTTCTTATTAATATGCAGTGGACTTAATTGGACAGATTTTTGTAGAGGAAAATAATATTATAGGTCAGGAGATTCCACAGATAATTACACTGACATTTTAACCTTGCTTTAGCTAAAAGCATCACTGAACATCTGACCCATCACAATTACATTTAAATCATATATTTTTCAGAGCCTATGATGACTATTAATCAACAATTGTATTTTAATAGTATCTTCAAAGAATTTATTTTGGTGATACAACTTCAATAATTGTGTACCACCTGTGTCCTTCTACTTTCCTAACAAATCTCAGGGACTTGAAAAGAACTTTTACTCTCTTTGCTGCATGGAATTCTTCCATGAAATGAACAAAGATTTGAAAGATTTATTTATATACCCTCTCAAAATTGTGTTCCATTTCCTACTGATACTTTTCAGATAGTGTCTTACTGGCCACCACCAAAAGGAAAGTGCTTCTGGCCTCCTGTTAGCCCTCTAGCTATTACTCTCTGGGAACCTAGATTCAAATATTTCTTGAAGGACAAGTGAAAAAGACGTTAATCACCAGGTTCATCATTTGCCTTGGAAGTTTACTGTCTGCCTCACAGAACTTTGCACAACTCTGAACAATTTTCAATTTCTTGAATCAAAAGTAGATTGTAATTGGAATAGCAGGGGAGCTGTAGGTCAAGTACATTGCCAGCACTCTAAGGGAACCCTTCAAAACACTTACCTGGGCTATGTCTTGCTCTATTCAGGGACGCTGGCTCTTCACTCTTAGGATCACTAAACTAACACACCATTTAGAAGAAATACTTCTTTAATGCAAAAAACGTCATGCACCTTTCCCTCCTGAAATGAAAAAAAAAATACCTTAGGACTTTCAGAAAAGATCACTCTCTCAGTGCTTGTTCAGTATCCCAAGAAAGCAGAGTAGAGCACAGAATGAAGACTATTTGCTGATTTGTAAAATCTCATGATCTGCTGAGGCCACAGAAAAGGAATTCGAATAAGAGCAAAGGCAGCACGCTCCCCAGGCAAACAGGTAAAACTCTTATCTAGATAGACGTGGGAAAGGGCTTTAACTATAAAAGAGAACAGTGCAAGGTAAAAGGACCAGCAGGGAACCCTTTCTAGGGCAAAATTACTCTTTGCACAGGCTCCAAAACTTTCCATCCCCAATTCAACAAATATCAATATTGTGTCTAGTTAGCAAGTTCTACTGTTTCTCTCTGTACCTTGTGATATGTGAGACTAGCATTTGCCCCTTCTTTTGAGTACTTAAATGACTACTAAGAGGTATTCTCAAGGAAGGTACTAATTAAACATTTACTGAATATATATTTTACAGAAGGCATAATATTTGTCAATAGATATACAAAGTCAGTTTGGGAATTAGCATCATTCTCTTGTTATAGCCTTGTTAGTTCTAAAGTATTTGAATATAAGGAATAATAAAACTTTATTCTCACTCATCCAACTAACTGAAAATATGAGCTTATGAGATGGGAATATTATTGAGAAAACAAAATAAATACTCATTCACATCTATTTAATGTTGTTATATAGATCTATTTTAATTTTAAATAATTACTCTCAACTTTATTTTTTAGTAGGAACAAAAGTGTCTGAGGATTCATTAGGGAATGGTGATGATGCTGGGTTCTCAATAGCTATGGCAGTGGAATGAAGGTTCTTTCAGTTTCTATCATAACAGAAAGGTCTCCTTAAGGTCCTCATGACAGTAGAATCTGACCAGGCTTGCCTAGCACAGAGTCTCAAAGAAAGCAGGCCAGCTACCATGTGATGAAATCTTTGACTATGAACCCCCTACTACAAAATGGTTGTTTTATTTATTTTTAGCATTTTTTTAAAGTCCTCAAACATTTTCAGTCCCTGTAAAACATTGGTAGAAACAGGGAATAGGAAAAAATATATAAGAATGCCACAATTTTTAGATCATCTCCAAGAGTTAATAATTTAGATCATCTACAAAGTATAGGTCAGATATTCTTGTCCATTAACCAGCAAGTCATTAAACTAATATACTACAGAAGGAACTAAGGCACATCAACCTTGATGTTCTTGCTATAAGTAAAATCAGAAGAGAAAAGGAAATTGAAGCTAAATGGCTTCAATTGGCTTACAGATTTTCCTTGGAGAGACAAATAGAAAAAGTTACTTTTAATGTGCATCCAAAGGAAAAATAAATAAAAGTTCATTGGACAGTTATATAATCATAACATGTGCATTATTAGCATTATAAACAAAACTACCTTGAAAATAATTGCAGTATATAATGTATATACATTACAAAAGATGAAGAAAAAGGTAAACTAAGTGAGGAAATGGATAAGTACCTCCAAACTAGAACTTTAGTATTTAGAACCTTCAAAGGAAGTCAGGATTTAAAAAAAATCAGCTATATGGAAGCATATTATTCTTTCTAATAATTGAAGATTAATAGTAGGGTCTAGTTAAAAGACTGCAGGATACAATCTAGCTACATAATACAGATATTATTTTTCTCAGGCCACAATTTCTATATCAACAAAATGAGAGAAAAGCTCTCTGAGGTGTATTAAAGTTCCAATGTTCCATGAATCTAAGATTTTATATATAATATGTTTCACCCAAGAGTGGAAGGTAGAATGTGGTAGCATTGTTAAGAACTTTGTATGTGGCTGGGGACATGATAAAGAATAAAGGTTAGTGATTTGAGGCATTCCTGTTCACCATGAGAACAATTTTCAAAACATGGATGAGAACAGCTTTATAGTGAAGATGAGGTACAAAAGAAAGGTTATCTGGTCCAATCACATTAAATTATTTTACAATTCTTCATTACTACTACTCAAGACTTTAATGAATTTTGGGAAACTCTTCAAAGTATTAATGAAATTCAAATACTAAGAAGAGAAAACAATTCATTAAAGATCATTGACACAATGCCAAAATATGTCAATGTGATATTTACAAATTAATTGAAAACATCAATCTATTCATGGCTTGGCATCATGCAAAGCAGAAAACAAATCAACTGAATTTTGGCCAGTTGGATGTTTTGGCATTTTATACACATTAAATCTTCAATTCAATTATCACTCTCTTACTACATCACTTTCCTTAGCTTGTCATTTATTTCTATTCATTTATTTATAAAAAAATTCAAGGTTTTGGATTTTTGTGTCTCAAAATTATATCTGATATCAGAATCTGTCTTTGTTGGTTCATACAAAAAGTATATCTTATCACTTAGAATGTTACAATAAGCTACTCTTATACTTCAGTAATAAACACCATTGGTCAGGGTCCAAAATAAATGGGCCTTATACTTATTTAAGCAACTGAAGAAAAGAGGTCTGGATCTTGAGACATAGGGAATGTATTTTAATCATTTCATTACCTTTGATGCTTTATGTAAGTAACTTCTGTTCCCTGAACCTCAGTTTATCCAATATGCCAAAAACATGTGATTTGACTAAATGATTCCCAAGTTCTTCTAGCTATGCATTTCTAAAATTGTCATCCTAGCTCAGATTTTAGCAAATCTCAAATAACTTCAATTTGTCAATACAAATTAGTCATATTTTCTGTAGTTCATCATTTTCAAAAATCAATTATTGATCAGTTGCAGAGATATAGGATGCTTCGGAAAATGTTCTATGCAGATACCCTTGCTCTCTGGGCATTTGTAATCTAGGATAAATAATAGTAAAACAGATTCATATGTGTGCATTGAACATTAAAATAGTAAAATTTAAACGAATCAACTAACTGATGTTAGACAGAAATGTGCACACATTTTGAACCATATGTCAAAATATGTTCATTGACATATAGGAATCCCTATTCTTGACTAGCTTAAGAATGAGCATGGAGTAAGGTAAATGCTAAGTGCATTAAACCATTAAACATCAACTGAAGTTGTAAATGATTTGGTAGGTCTGCTTACAGTAATACAAATATCAAGTTACTTCTCATTAGAGCAAAGAACAGACTTATTATACTAATAATCTCCCTTTTGTATTCTTATGTCTTCTATAATTCATTATTTAGCATAGTTGAAAGCTATATGTTTAAAGGGCTCTATCCACAAGTTTCTTCTGTAAAAAGAGACTGCTTCTCCCTTTCCCATTTCAGTTGAAATAGAGCTCAAGTCTATCCTGTCCAAGTTGTGCAAACCAAGGGTATCGTTTATGAGTACAGCAGAAAAAAGAGGTAATTCAGCTATTGCTATAAGACACAGCAATGGACAGTCCATTAAGTGCTGAAGCAAATCATCTGCTTTTTGGGCAATTCTGATTGCTAGGATCTAGGGAGCTAAGATGCGTATAGAATCTGAATGACCTGAGTTGTAATCCAACCCTTTATATTTACTAGATGTACAATGCTGATTGAATTACTTAATTTTTGCCTGTCAGTTTCCTTACCTGTAAAATGAGCTTGTAACTTATTATAACTATTATTGGGGAATTTGTTTTTAAATACCTTTCTTCTCTCTCTCTCTCTCTCTCTCTCTCTCTCTCTCTCTCTCTCTCTCCCTCCCTCGCTCTCTCTTTCCTCTCTCTCTCTAATTCTCCAAGAAAAGAAATCTAAACTCTCTTCTATATGATACCTCGTCAAATATATGAGGATTATGTCTCCTTTTCAAGTGTTTTGTGTTTTGTGTTTTGAAACTTCCAGTCTAAGGACCCCCAATTCCTTCAGTATATCTTTGTATGGAATGATCTCAAAACCTGTCAACATCCTGGTCATCTTGTCTGGGTATACTTTAGCATATCAATAAAATATTGCACCCATAAATGAACATGACACTTTGAATAGTTTATAGCACTGATAGGAATGTAGTACCCCTTATGGAGAGGGTCCAACAAAATAAAAGCAACTTTTATTATTTTTTAACTCTACTAGAAACCAAACATAGCCTTGATCCAGGAACCTTTATGTGGGAGGTGTTTTAGCATACATTAGGATTGATTTTAGCCAATAGAGGGAAATTATAATTTTATTGTAAAGCCAATTAAATAGAAAACCCTAAACAGGAGGGAAGCATGCTCTTAACAGCCCATGGGGCCTGCGTACATGCTGTAATAAAATCTGTCACTGTCCTTGCTTCACCAATGACTAAAACACTTAATGAACATGTAGGGCAATTGAAATCATGCTGCTCACAAGCACCATCAGTTATTGTTTATAAATGTAAATTTCTTACTCACATTCAACAGCTGGGGGAGGCCATTGTCACTTATATTGCAGATTGTGCCATCTGTCTCAATGCTCCAATTTGGGTGGTTTCTTAGATGGCATGTGGTAGGATCACTTTATATGATAGGTTGGCAGTGAAGCTCTGAGCCAAATTTGTTATTTATAATGCTGACTTCCCCTCCAAACAAGAGCCAAACCTGTCACAGCACTGAAAAGGACAGCTTCCAAAATAAATATTGCCTATAACACATAGGTAGAGAGTGCTTGCCACAGGTGTCAGCTCAACATAGACTGGAAATGCACAATGTACATTTTCTACAGATCCATTCAGTTGTGCCAGCTCCTGGAATGAGATAGTCTCCATTATTCTAATACTACTAATAAACTAGAACTGTAGAGAGAATAGATTTCATTCAATCCAATAGTATTTATTAATTATTTGTCACATTCAAGCTAACCACTAGCAACACCAGGATAAAAAGAGGCACATACAAGCTGATCACCAGGAACTTCTTATTTCCGTTCCTGTTCCTATTTATTGAACTTTATTCAATTGTAGTTATATTTGTCACAGTCTGAGGGCAAGAAAGAGGTCATTTTTAATTGTGGTCTATGATGTAATTTAATTCAAAATGCAATTTTAAAGTGTTTACTATGCAGCAGGTATTGTGCTAGGCCCTGAGGATTACAAAGTCAAAAAAAAATGAGAAAAGTGTCTTCAAAGGTATTTTCATGTTGCACTTTTTGGTAAAATTATTGAAGCCTTCCTGAATTCTTCGAGTGGCTGATAGCTATCTGGTTTATGATGAAAGCTGTGTCTTGTAAAAGAAACATAGTTCCATCAAGAAGAGAGTTCTATTCATTTTTCTAGGGAGCCACAAAGACTCTCTTGGAAATGATTGTTTTGTATAACTTGAAATTACTGTCCGTGAGCTTTATAGACCAACCCAGATGCAAAAAAAAAAATCATCAACCTTTCCCTAGTATTCTCAAAGAAAGTGGGAGAGTGAAAAGAGTTAAACAGGCTTCTATTTAAAACTAAAGGTCTATGGAAGGGACTACCTAGCTGTGTTCTGTTTTGAAAGGATGTTACTAAGGAAGGACTCAGAGTCCAAACAACCAAAGAGGCCTCTACCCCTATCTTTTCCATTAGAGATGATCCCTTCTTTCAAAGAAGTGTCTCTGAGAGTGTAAACATTCTTTTAAGGAAGCTTGACATGCTTTTTCATCGCAAATTCCTACATTTGGCAGGTTCCTATTGGAATTGGTCTTAAAGGCCTTGGGCCGATTTGTCTGTAAATATGAATAAAGATGAAGTAGAAACTTTAATACTAATTATTACCTTTCTTCACAGAAAACTTCATCCTCATTCTGCTGGTCCTTGATCTCTTCTTTATGGCTTGGATCAGGAGGAAAATCACTGGGAGGAGTAGAGACAATTGTGACTTCTCAGGTAAGTGTGTAAGGAAGGGTGATTCTTCTCTAGTCAGCAAAACTGCTTTTGGAGAGATGTGATATCTTTATAATTCTCTAGCATGGTGCAATTTTTAGAAATGTTACACCATTCCTATTTAAAAGACTGCATCAACTAAATGAATATGCTTATGTAAGTTCAATGGGAATAATACATAGAATATGGAAGTTGGGTCTTTTAGGTTTGAAATATTTTATATTTTTGAGTTAACAGTTAAAAGTTATAGAATAATTTTAAAATAGGTATATATGCAGACTGATTTGTATTGTTTTATATAGCGAAGTAAAATCTAGCTAAAGGTCTGCTGGCCCCTTACCTATTACTAATACAAAAACCAACATAGAGCAAACACATGAAGGGAGGAACCCGTTAGAAGAGATTCACAAGACATGTGAGGGTTTTGCTTAGATGATATTGAAAAAACAGAGAAAGGTAGTGAACTTAATTTCAGTTAGGATGATGGTTGCCTTATTTTTCTTACTCATGTCAGTTTTTTCTAAAGGATAAAAGTTCTCCAAATCTGAGTATATAGCATTTCTTTGAGAAACTATGGATAACTACATCTGAGTATATAGCATTTCTTTGAGAAACTATGGATAACTACAAATGTACAGTTTGTAACTCATCAGCCAAAATTTGTAAACCAAAATATACATAAAGACATACATGTACATATATCAAATATTATGTATACATATCCACACACATACATTCTTAGTAGCATTTTTTGTGATAGCAAAAAATAAAAAATAATATAAATGCCCATTACTTTTTCAGTCAGAAATGACAAATATGAGAAATACAGAGAAATATGAGGAAGGTTCATATGAAATGAAACAGAGTGAAATAAGTGAGACCAAAAGAAAATATACACAATGGATACACAATGTCAGTGAAAAAGGTCATTAAATAATAATTTAAATTCTGAACTAAAAACACCCTAAGAATTCTAACAGAGAATTGCAAATGAAGCATTCTCTTATCTTTACAACATAAAGATGAAACTACTAGAACAGAATTCTCTAAACATTGTCAGAAACCATGTCAGGTGTTTTTCCTTAAATATTTATTTGTTTTAAATGAAAGAATTAAATATGAAGAGTATATGAAAGGGGATGTAGGACATTTGCAGAAATTATTGTGATAAAAAAACAAAGGCAGCAATAAAACTCCCTCTTAAAAATTATGTATGCATACTTGGGAACAAAAATAGAGGGAAGCTCAGTGGTCAGCATGAGAGGTATGGAGAATCCATTTAGAAGTCTATGGAGGTTTTCTTGCAGAATTGTAAGTTAATTGATTATCTGCATTAGAAAAAGACAATAAGAACAAGGCAGCAAGGGAAGAATATTCTGGGCAGAAAGGACATCCTATGTTATTGACATTCTCAGATATGAGCAGGCTACAAGTCTTCAGAGGAACTGGAGAATTTCTATTTGCTCTCTCTAAAGCCATGGGAACTTTAAGGTAAGTTGAGCTACGACAAAATTAACAAGCTGAGAGTAAAATGTATTTTTCTATGTTGTTTACATCTATCAACTATTGAATATATGAAGCAAAGAAAAAATGGCAGAGAATATAATAAAATAGGAAAAAATGTATTGAGATGTTTCTGATTCCTCCCATTTTTAGGCAAATGATTTTGTGTCTTACTCTCAGTAATGAAATAGAAAAAGCCACCACTATTTTTGGATGCTGGCATTCCCAATGGAGTCTCACCATTAATTTTAAACTTAAACATTATTTACAATATTCACTTAAAAGAATTGGAATATTCTCTGGAATATTTCTTTACAGTCTTCCAAACCACATATTTTACAGTCAGTGACATTACAAAGATACAATTCTGCAGCTTGAAAAATCTTTGGTAACACCATGGATTATTTTTAGTCAATTCATCCTCATGTTATTTTGAGAGCATAAAGAAAGTTTATTGTGTGGTAAAATTGGAAATCACAAAATGTGTATTATGTTAGAAAAGGATGGCAGATAAACTTCTGATAAGAATATCTATTATAAAGAGAGATGGAACTGGAATGTAATAGACAAGAGTCATTTTGGGGAAATAAATTACATCTTATTCAACATTCTCATGTTCTACCTCTTTGCTCAGATATTATATGCTCTATTTCTGTTTATAAAAAGTTACTTAATGCAGTTTAAAGGTTTGCGTTTTGCCTTTTCATATTTTTTGCATCACAGCACAATATGAACTGAAGACAGTCTAGAGATAGGAAAGCATGTGTTCATTGGATTTTTCAAGCAATTTCATTTTCTTTTAGTTGTTTGCATGAAAGAAGAAAATAGCAGTGCATTGTTTGTCCAAAGCTCATTTGCTACATAAGAAAGAAGACACAATTGTATAAGGAAATTGCATGTCAGCTTTTATAAGTATGTCCATATGTACAACTGCAAGACTATTGTGGAATTGACTAAATTGAAGTTTCCAGTGAGACTGGTCAACTAAGTTAGACAGAATCCAAGACATAGACTCCACACAATACACTGAGTATATTGGTTAAAATATTGGCACGACACATCACATGAAATTGTGGAAGATATAGTTAAAAAATGATTGGAAAAAAATAACTTGGTTAAAGCTTGGTTAAAAGCTTGGTTAAAAAAAAAACTCTTAGGGGAAGAGAAAGCCCCATTAACTTAAGAAGCATCAAAGAATTTTCAAAACTAATTAGAATGCTGAGTTACAGGACATATAGTTTCAAAATTTTGTTTTTCTTTCTACCTGCGTAACTTAGGTAAGTTACATCTTCTCAGTTTCTTCATCTGCAAAATGAGGGGTTGAACTATGTTAATTCGAATGTATCTTTCATTCTATATCTCTGTGATGAAATGACTTCATTGAAAAAAAACATAAAATAGTTTAAAAAGGTAATAGAATAGAATAGATTTTTTTTTTAGAATAGTAAGGACAGAATTCCACTAAAATGATGTATTCTTGTTACAAATCTTAAAAGTAAACCATGAATTGCCAACACAAGCATGGACTCAGGATGAGTCAATACAATCAGATAATGCTTTTTTTTTTGTTTTTGGTCTTGGAAAAATATATACATAACAAGGTCTGCATAAATTTTAATTATTCCCCTTACTCTCTATAAACTGGATCTGGTTGACTCTATTTTAAGAAGTTATTCAGACCAACTTTGGAGCCTTGCAGAATAGCTATTGCTACATTAAGAAGATTCAAGCTTTGCTACAATATTTAAAGAACCAATAACTCACCTCCCCAGGAATATTATCTTCAGCAGAACTATGAATAGATGACATTTTCCATTTGTTGAGGGCTAGGTATATGGGAAAAAAGCTTGTTTACAATATACTTTCTGCATAACAGTAGTTCACCAGGGAAAGCTAGTTCTCCTACATGAAAAAGGAACTTTAGAATCCTTTCAAAGTCAAAACACTCATGTGCCTTGGTTTGAACATCTGGGCCTCTGAAAGTTGTTTCTTCCTTTCCATCAATGGAAAGGTCCAACTTAGGTGACTTGAAGGCTTTTGGATGCTCTGCAATTCTGGGACATTGCACCAGAATGATCTCTATTTTTGAAGGCTTCTGCGTACCTTTGAAGGACTGGACATTAAAGCTTTCTGAAGGGTTTTTGGTCCAAAAAGGTTCTATGTTTTAAATGAGGATTTATCTTTATTTCCATATCCAGAGTCCATGCTGTTGACATCTAGGTCAGGTAAATATCCGTGAGGTAAAAAAAATATCCAGGTAAAATCTATGAGTAAATAAGCCTCTGGACTTTTGCTTTGGACAAGAATGGAGTCTTATACTTTCAGTGGACTGGGCTGAAGCAGCCAATCAGGCTTCTTTTGTCTTCTCTCTATTTTGCAATTTTAATTTATGGACTGCCTAAGCCAAGCAGTAGTACTTGAATTCTGTGGTGTGATCTTTATGGGGAGTACAGACTACAACTCACAGCCTTGCCTACTACTAAAAATACCAGACACTTCCTTATGTCTGTTTTGTAATTAGAGAATTCATGATGATTTGTATAACTTTGGCCTTCACCACTCAGATTTTGGTCAGGAAGTTGAGAGGGTTATAGTAGGAAAAGACAAACTAGTTTATCCTTCCTTAACCTTGGAAAGCTATTGATACTTTTGATCCAGGATCACCGGCTTTTTCCACAGAACCTTGCTGAACAGGTCAAATGAACAATCATTGGTATAAGACCATCCAGGAAAATATCATAATGGTTGACAGTGCATTTTAATTGTCAGGGACATCTTGCCTAGGAATCAACTTACACTGTGTGTAATTCCAAATATATCTGGCTCTCTGAGTGCCATGAAAGATTGTGATTTGGGTGTTCTACAGTGAAATACAAAACTCTTATTTCTAGCTGCATCTTTATAGACAAGGAGATTGAATGATGGGAAAAAGGGTGGGCAGAGATCATTTGCAGCCTGAGGCTCCACCATGGACAGGAAGGTGAGACTAACAAGTCTCTAACCCCTGTCCCCCAACATCAGTCCTCACTCAGGAGAAAAAGAAGGAAATACAGTTAAAATCTTTAAGTTCAAATAGGTTGATATCATGTAGATAGTCTCCTATACCCTTTTGAAAATATTTTACTGATTCTTTCACTTTTTCCAAATAAATAAGTAATTGAAATGAGTAATTTAATGTTCTGTATGAATTATAATGCAACTTAAGTTTCTAGTTGGGGGACGGAGCCAAGATGCGGAGTAGAAAGACTCACATATGCTAGCTCTGAACCCACAGCCCATGGATTTCCTCTAAAAAGAACTCCCAACAAATTTTGGAACAGTGGAAGCCATGCAGCAACACAGTGAAGATTTCCATTCCTGAGAGCCCTGAAAAGCTGATCCCAAAGGTCCATCATGCACAGGATGGGAGCGGAGCCCTCCCATGCCCTGGCCGTGTGGCACTGAGAGGAGCAAGCAGATCGCAGCAGGCTTCAGGGATGGAATCTCCAGCGGCCGAGAAAGTCCATCCACCCACAGATGCACAGGTCAGTGAGAGAGACAGCTGAGAGGGGAGCTGGCTGTCTCCAGGACTCAGGCCCCCTCAGGAGGCAGTGGCAGAGGGAGAGGCAGCGGCAGCAGGCAGCCAGAGGCTCCTGGAGCAGGCAGAATCTCAGCAGGAGCTCCATTACAAAAGGTCCCTGCATAAACTCCCTGAGGGAACTGAGCCTGGGAGGCGGCCCTGCCCCCACCTGAGAACCTGATTTAATCTTACCCTGAATAGCAGCCAGGCCTGCCGCCAAAAGCCCTGAGGCTGGGGAGCAGCATTTGAATCTCAGACCCCAAGCACTAGCTGGGCAGATCTAGGCCAGGGTTGGAGAGGACTCTCAGAAGTCAAGTAACTGGCTGGGAAAATGCCCAGAAAAGGGGAAAAAAAATAAGACCATAGAAAGTTATTTTGTTGGTGAAAAGATATTAGCTCCTTTCCTTTCTGAGGAGGAGGAGCGATGCTTACCATCAGGTAAAGCCATAGGAGTCAAGGCCTCTGTATCCCAAACATCTGAAATAGATATCAAATAGGCTCAGGCCATGGAAGAGCTCAAAAAGGATTTTGAAAATCAAGTTAGACAGGTGGAGGAAAAACTGGGGAAAGAAATGAGAGAGATGCAAGAAAAGCATGAAAAAAGAGTCAATACCTTAATAAAGGAGACCCAAAAAAATGCTGAAGAAAATTACACCTTGAAAAATAGGCTAACTCAATTGGCAAAAGAGGTTGAAAAAACAAATGAGGAGAAGAATGCTTTCAAAAGCAGAATTAGCAGGGCGGAGCCAAGATGGGGGAGTAGAAAGACTCACATTTGCTAGCTCCAAACCCACAGCCCATGGATTTCCTCTAAAAAGAACTCCTGACAAATTCTGGAACAGTGGATGCCACGCAGCAACACAGTGAAGGAGATTTCCGTTGCAGAGAGCCCTGAAAAATTGATCCCAAAGGTCCGGATGGGAGCGAAGCCCTGCCCTGGGGAGCCCTCCCCTGCCCTGACCACGTGGCACTGAGAGGAGTGAGCAGAGCCAAGCAGGTTTCAGGGACCGTAATTGCTGGCGGCCACAAAGGTCCTTCCACCCACAGACTCACAGGTCAGTGAGAGAGACAGGCTGAGAGGGGAGCAGGGTATCTGCAGGACTCGGACCCCCTGGGAGGCAGCTGCTGCGGCAGAGGCAGCCGCTGCCACAGAGGCAGAGGCAGCCGCTGCCACAGAGGCAGAGGCAGAGGTAGCGTGGCCAGAGGCTCCCAGAGGAGGCAGGAGCTCCACAGCAGCTCCATTACAAAAGGTCTCTGCATAAACCCCCTGAGGGAACTGGGCCTGAGAGGCAGCATGCCCCACCAGCAGATAAGCTCCCACTGAATAGCAGTCAGGCCTGCTGCCTAAGGCCTGAGGCTGGGGAGCAGCATTTGAATCTCAGACCCCAAGCACTAGCTGGGCAGACCAAGGCCAGGGGTGGAGAGGACTCTCAGAAGGCAAGTAACTGGCTGGGAGTATTTGAATCTCAGACCCCAAGCACTAGCTGGGCTGATCTAGGCCAGGGGTGGAGAGGACTCTCAGAAATCAAGGAACTGGCTGGGAAAATGCCCAGAAAAGGGAAAAAAACTAAGACCATAGAAGGTTATTTTCTTGAGAAGTTGATTCCACCATTCCTCCCTGATGATGAAGAGATCTGCTTACCATCAGGTAAAGACATAGGAG
>JAQQSK010004868.1:0-21241 GCA_028658325.1 Potorous gilbertii
TGTGTGTGTGTGTGTGTGTGTGTGTGTGTGTGTGTGTGTGTGTGTGTGTGTGCAAAATCCCTCCATTTACCCAAATACTGAGAAAAGTCTCAAGAGTTACAAATATCTTTCCATGTAGGAATGTAAACAGTTCAGCTTTAGAAAGTCTTTTATGATTTCTCTTTCCTGTTTATCTTTTCATACTTCCCCTGATTCTTGTGTTGGAAAGTCAAATTTTCTCTTCAGTTCTGGTCTTTAGATCATGAGTGCTTGAAAGTCCTCTATATCACTGAAATATCATTTATTACCTTGAAGTATATTCAGTTTTGCTGGGTAGGTGATTCCTTGTTTTAATCCCAATTTCTTTGACTTCTGGAATATCCTATTTCAACCCCTTTGATCCCTTAATGTAGAAGCTACTAGATCCTGTGTTATCCTGATTGTATTGCCACAGTACTAAAATAGTTTCTTTTAGCTGCTTGCAATATTTTGTCCTTGACCTGGGAACTCTGAAATTTGGCTACAATATTCTTAGGTGTTTCTCTTTTCAGGTGTCTTTCAGGTGGTTATCAGTAGATTCTTTCAATATTTATTTTACCCTCTTATTCTAGAATATCAGGGCAGTTTTCCTTGATAATTTTGTGGAAGATAATGTCTAGGCTCTTTTTTTGATCATGACTTTCAGGCAGTCCCATAATTTTTAAATTGTCTCTGCTGGATCTATTTTCTAGGTCAGTTGTTTTTCCAGTGAAATGTTTCACATTATCTTCAATTTTTTTTCAAACTTTTGGTTTTGTTTTCTAACTGCTTGGTTTATCTCATAGTCATTAGCTTCCCTGAACTCAATTTTCTCTTTTACAGAACTATATTGTTCAGTTATCTTTTGAATCTTCTTTTCCATTTGGCTAACTCTGCTTTTTAAAGCCTCCTCTCCTAATTGACTTTTTGGACCTCTTTTTAAAGGTGTTACTTTCCTCAGCATTTTTGGGGTTCTCCTTTAGCAGGCTATTGACTTGCTTTTTAAGCTCTTCTATGGCCTGTGTCCATTTCATATTCATTTTGGAGGTACTGGAGGCAGAGGTCTTGACTTCCTCTGATAGTATGCCTTGTTCTTCCTCATCTGATAGAATGGAATGAGACACTTGTTCATCAAGAAAGTTACCTTCTATGGTCTTATTTTTTCCCTTTTTGGGGCATTTTCCCAACCAGTTACTTGACTTCTTAATCCCTTATCAAGAGGAGGGTCCTAGTGATCCTCTTCTCCCCAGAATTGTACTCAAGGTAGAGATTCAGATCAGTTGCCAAACTCCCCCAGGGGCTTTGGGTGGGGGCTGAGCCACTACTGAGGGCTGAGGTTCAGATCAGCTGCTCAATTCTGGAAGACAGTTTAAACTGAACTTTAAAGCTTTAACTAGACAACGGACCCAGGCTGCTTCCTGCGTAGCTACCCACTGCCCACTGATGCCACTGCCTGGGGCCAGTGATGGGGGAATGCTGTTCTACTCTCTCTTAGCTGGGAAAGTCCTCCCACACTGACCTTTGGAGTTTTCTTTGTTGTTTGTGGGTTGAGGGATCTGGGACCCTCCCTGTTGGGAATTCTGCCCTGGAGTTCTGTTCAGGTCCTGTTCCTCCCAGTGCCACATGGCCAGGCTTCGGCTCCATTCTGCTCAGTATCCCATGACATAGACCTTTCCTGTTGGCCTTCCTGGTTACCTTTGGCTGGACACCTGTTTCACTCTGTTGTTCTGTGGCTTCTGCTGCTCTAGAATTTGTTGAGAGTCATTTTTTACAGGTACTTTGTGGTCTATGGGGGAAGTGCTAGAGTATATGCATTTTTCTACTCCACCATTTTATCTCTGCCCCCATGGCCAATTAAAAAAAAGATTTTAAATAAAGTAACTAAGGGACATAATATGGTGTTTACAGTAGAAGTGGGAAAAGTTATAACCTAAAAATCATTAGAGGCAGCTGAAGGGGAAAAAAGCCTACTCCTAACTTTAAATGTTAATGAATTAAATAATCCATTATACAACAATAACAAAAATAACAGACTGGATAAGAAAAGAAAACCCTACATTCTGTTATTTACAAAAATATATTTTAAAAAAGATATGCACAAAATAAAACTAAGTGGATGGAAAAATTACTACATATCAAGCAAATCCGAAAAAGCAGATGTTGGTATCATATTATAAGACAAAGCAAAAACAAACATTAACAATTTTTTTTAAAAAAGTGTACACAAGAAAATTATATTATGCTAAAAAGAAATTATAGACACCACACCAATATCAGTCATAAATGTAGCTGCTCCAAGTGCTTTAGCATCCAAATTCATAAAAAAAAACCCACATCATTTAACCTTAAATAAGAATAGATGGTAACGCATCACTTATAGAAGACTTCAATCTCCCACTATCAGTTTTGCCTAACTGTAACAAAAAGAAAAAGGGAAAATACGGTGCAGATCAAATTTCTGGAAAAATTAAGTTAAAAGACTTGTGAAAGTAAAACAATATACATATTTTTGTTCACCATATGGAACTTTCACAAAAATTGTCCAGTGTTAGGGCAGAGAAATATTGAAAAAAAGTGGAAAAAGGCAGAAATTGTCTATAAATCTTTCACAAGCCACAGTGCAATAAAAATAGAAATTTGTTTAAGTGCCACAAACAGGAGATCCACACTCAAATGTAGACATGGCAATGAAGTCATAAATAATGAATTGCTCAAAGAACAATTCATAAAAACAATAACTGTGTCAAAAATGATGGTGATGAAAGAAAAAACCAAAATTTCTTGAATGAAGCTAAAACAGACCTAAAGGAACAAATCATATCCTTACAATCATACATTAAGAAAATATCTAAAGAGAAGATTAATGAGCTTCATGTGCATTTTTTGAAAATTGGAAAATAAGCAAACCTAAAATGTACACAAAAGAGGAAATATTAAAAATTGGAGGGAAAATATATGAACTCTACAGAAAAAATAGATATGATAAATGAAAGTTGGTTCTTTGAAAGGACATAAAATACCTTTAACAAATATATTTAAAAGAGACCAGAAAATAAAATCAATAAATAGCAAATAAGCAAGGTAAAATCCCACCAAAACCAGAAGAAATGAAAATAATTGCAACATATTGTCCACATTTTTACTACCTACACTGAGAACACAAAAGAAATGGAGGAATACCTTCAAAATATTAGATAGTCACTATCAGAATGCCAGATAGAGAACTGAAATAACCCAATGCAGAAAAGGAGCTTGACCTGACTGTAAAGGAACTACCAAAGAAGAAACTACTGGATTTGATGGATTCACAGGAGAATTCTATCAAACTTTTAAAGAACAATTAGTGCATAAACTTTGATAGTTTTTCTCAAAGAAATGAGAAATAAGCCTAGCAAAATGTTTTTACGAGAAATAGTCCTAATACATACCAGGGAAAGATAGCACAGAAAGAAAACCACAAAACCTACATCATTAATGAACATTGACTCAAAACCTTTAAACGAAATCCTATCAAATAGATCACAGCAATGTATCCAAGAAACCACTGATCATGATCAAATAGTATTTATACTAGGGATACAAAGATGACTCAACGTTAGGAAAATAATAAACATAATTAATCATTTTAAAAACCTAAATATCCCAAACCATGATCATCTCAACATATGCAGGAAAGGTCTTTGATAAAGTACAACACTCTTTTATGCTAAAAACCCTGCAGAGTATAAGCATAGAGGACCCTTTTAATATTATAAAAAGCTCCTATAAAGCCAAAAGTAATCATTTGTAATGAGGGATACACTAAAACCTTGTCCAATCAATGTGGAATTGAAGCAAGAATACCCACTCTCCCCCCGAATATTTGATATAGCTCTTGAAATGATATGAATAATAAGACAAGGGAAGGAAATTAAAGGAATAAAGATAGGAAAAGAGGAGATAAAAACTATCACTTCTTTCTGATGATACGCTCATTTACTTGAAAAATCCCAGGGAATCATCAAAGATACAAATTGAGATGATAGCTTCAGCAAAGTTGCAAATTACAAAATAAATACTTCAAAATTCATAGCATTTCTAAATAATGATAGTAATAGAACACAAAAAGCAATTACAGAAATGGAAATTCCATTCCAAATAACTACAAAATGCACAAAATAACTGAGGATCAGTCTCCCAAAGCACACAAAAAACTCACATAGCTTCAGTTGCACAGTGCTCTTTAAAGAAAAAAACGGTGATGGAACAGTTAGGTCATGCAGTGGGTAGAACACCTCCTGGAGTTAGGAGGACCTGAGTGTTCAAATCTGGTTTCCATTACTTGACACTTATTAGCTGTGTGACACTGGGTAAGTAACTGAACCCCAATTGCCTCAGAATGAAAGAGAAATATAAATGGCTAGAGGAACATTCAGTACCCAATGTGTATGCCATGCCTGCATTAAAAAAAATGGACAATGCTGGCTTGCACTTTGCAGTACAAAAGTTGTGTTTTCTATCAGACTGATATTCCACATATTAGTCATGTAAGGTTTTTTCTTTTAGTTACTGACTTTCCATATTCCTTGATTCCTATCAAGCTTTTATATTAGGATTTTCTCATGTGTAGTGACCCACCTCTATTTTAGGCTGAGAAACCCCAAATATATATTCTTTCAAATATGAAACAAAAGTTTGTATACTATAGTCTCATTGTCTCAAAATAGTTTTCTTTGATTCAGTAATTGCCAGTAATAAACTCCCAAGATCTAAACTTTTTTCTTGTTTTCTGTTTTCTTATTTTATTTCTAGCAAATACACTTGCGAGGATATGGTTTTAGTTCTTTCCAAATGTGTATCATGAGTCATTGAATGCTCATACCTTCAACACAATGTATCTGAGGATAGCTTATGACTTGTATGATTTCTTTATTATCTCTGCTTTCTAGGACACATCCCCCTTACCCCCCATGCCAACCTCTTTTCTGCTACCCTGACTTCGACTGTAATTTTGAAAGTGGAATGGAGTACCAGAATTCATAATTTTGTAAGTAGGAGGTGTTTGATTTTAAATCACTTTTGTTTGTCAACAAATTTATCACCTAGCCTTCTTTGCACATAGCTAGGCTGGTTCTCAGGCAGTTGATGTAATATCTCTCCAGGGCCATATTTAAAGACTTCCTAGCTTGGCAGAATCTACTAGAATTTTACAGAACTGACATACCTAAATTTCAGTTTACAGGCCTCAGGGGGTTGTATTGTGAAGAAGGCCACATTTTTTTTCCCTATTGGAAAAAAGAAAAGTGGAAAATAACATTTCTTATTAAAAGAGCTAATAAAGAAATTGAAAATTTTATAACTATGGTCAAAACCAGTTTGCGTATAGAATTTCAGTAAGAATTAGAACATTTTGCACTTAAAGTTGGGATGATTAATCATAAATATCTATCCAAAAATTCATGTAAATTCTGTAATATGAATAGAAATCTTAAAATAAGAAGTAATCCTGGAACCAGTTGAAATAATTTTATTGAAAAAAATGAAAATTATTTATTATATTTGTATATTCAATCCAAACACTTCTAGAGCCAAATGAAAGAAGGGGGGCTCCTGGCACAAGAGAGAAGAGGAGCAGGAGTGGTGCAGAAAGTCAATGAGTATATTTTTCAGCTTTCCTCTCACCTTACATTGATATTTGGGAAGGCTAGTTTGCTATTCTCAGATTGTAAAATTTAAAAATGGAAGAAATCTAAGGGATCATCAGGCCCACTGTCCTCATATAACAAATGAGAAAACTGAAGCTCACAGAAGAAGCCATTGTCACCAATATAGACAACAGAGGAGTCACTAATTTAGTTTGACTCCTTCATCGTTTCTCTCCTTGACTATTGCAATGGCCTCCTAATTGATTTCCTTGATTGCTAAATCTTCTCTCTCCAATTCTCCAACCCATCTTCTACCGCATAACTGCCAGAGTGATAGGCCTAAATCACAGGTCTACCTACTCCTTTGGTCAAGAAGCTTCAATAGTTCTCTATGGCTTCGAAGACAAACTTTTTTTTGGCATATGAAACCTTTCCTAATCTGGCTTAAATCAATTTTTTTAAAGATTTATCTTGCATAATACTATCCCTCCTGCAGTGCACCTAATAGTAAACTCTTCTGCATGAGCTGTCATTATTTCTCTTATTTTATACTGGTCATCTCCCTCTTGAAATGATTTCTCTCCTCACCACTGCCTCTTAAAATTGATAACCACTTTTAAGAGTTAACCCAAGGGCCACTTCCTACATTCAGCTGATCTCAGTCAAGGTTGTTCAAGATGGATAAATCAAGATAAATCAGGATGGATTTATATTTTTTAATGTATTTTACATTTGCTTATCTGTGTACATGTTTTCCTCCTAGAATGTAAACTCCTCAAGGACAAGATCTCTATTTTATATCTTTGTTATTGTATGCTTATTTTTATCCCTAATGCCTAGGTAATACCTTATATAAAATTGGTGCTAAAATGCTTATTAAATGAGTGAATATCTGAATGCCTTGTCAGCTTAGCAATATCTTTCCTAGAATGCTGTACCAAATTTAAACACAATACTCTGAATGTGGTCTGATGACAGCAAAGTAGAGAGGAATTATCACTTCCTCCTCCACAAAATTATGCCCCTCTTAGTGAGTTTAAATTCATTAAAAAAAATTGATGTATCTGTTTTACTTTCAATCCAGTAAAATCCCCTGGACATTTTTTTAGATAGCTTGTTATATCTACCCTGGCCTCTACTCTCTTCTACTTAGGAAGTGGATTTTTTTTAACTAAAGGCAAGATACTCTATGTAGAACCATTAAATTTCCTATCATTCATTTTATCCATCAATATCTTTTTTGTATACTGACACTTTCATTCCAAGTACTATGTATCTCTCTCAGCTTTGTTTCATCAACAAATGTTGATAACCATGCAATCTATGACCTGAGTCATTGACAAAAATGTTCAATAACATAGGTCTAAACATAGACTTCATGTACAACCACCCATCTCTGGAGACCTCCTTCCATGCTAGGTGTAGAAATATTAGAAAAAATTATGTAGAAATATTAACAACCACTTTTGGAGTACAGATAAGCAAATGGTTCTGGAATTTGCCTACTTATTGTCTAGATCAGTGCTATCAAACTCAAATAGAATGGGGTCACTAAACCACATAGAAGGAACACTGTAGATGCATATTGACTTAGAAAACCACATATTAACATTTCCTATGTTTTCATTTATTTTGCTAAATATCTCCCAATTATATTTTAATTTGATTCTGATAGCATCTTAGGAGTATTTGTGGCCACAGTTGGTCAGTTCAGATATTTGACAGCTCTTATCTAGATCACATTTCTCCATATTTATCATAGGAATAATATAATAGATTTTGTTACATGTTTTACCATATCTAAAAAAACTATATCTATAACAGTCCCCTAATTGAATAGTCTTTTAATACTAACAAGAAGTGGGAAAAGACATTCTTGATAAAGTCAAGATAGCTTTTTGTGATTAGTATTTCTTAATTTAAATATTTACTAATCATCCTTTTAATGATATATTTTATAATTTTTCTTCAGATGTAGAGTAAAATGGGGATATTGAGAGAAGAGGTAGTCTACTACTCAAAAGAAGTTTAAAAATAAGCTCCTTCAGTGTCAAGCATAATGGAGATTTGCTTGTCAAACCACAAGCAAGAAGTGAAGAATGGAGTATGGATAGGGAGAGTATGTAGCTCAGGATTGAGCAAGTAGTGGTGGCATGAAAGATGAGCCATTGTTGGTCTTAATGATAAAGGCAGTTGTTGGTTGAGTCCTAGAATCTGGCTGTTCATAAAAGAGTGCAGTATGTTTGTGGCAGTCACCCTGCAAGTAGACTTTGCCCCAGGGTTCACACCAATATGAAGTAGATTACCTTCCCAGAGTAGAGGCTTCAATTAATAAACACTGGTAAAATTGGAGTGATGGACCATATAGCTAACATAGGATCAGGGGAGCCAACCATTAAATTGTTTTGAGCATTTGCACCTTGGAAATTAGCAAATGCTTCATATCAGGGCTTGATTTATAGTTTTATTGATTGTTTAAACTTAAGGAAGTGATGGATAAAATGTTAATAGTACATATTAAATGTGTTCCATTCATACTTTTCCCTCCTGGAGAGCCAATTGTTAAAGAATTACCAGCACCATCCCTGCCTGTAGTCCTGGCAGCAGTTTAGCTACTGTGGACAGGCTCATCACCAGAAGGCTAGTCATCAAATGAAGAATTTTTTCAATCACAGAGACTCATGAAAGTCATCATTAAGGCATGAAGGGGTTATAACTGAATTTAGTAAACAGAGTAACTCTTCCAATGAAGTAAGAAGTCACTGAAGTGTTGATTGACGCCATGACTATAAAATCCCATGCCCCTGTGAGACAGAAGTAGTGACTGAATATTGTCTCTGAAATATATTCAATGAGAGGTTCTGCCTTTTTATTTTATTTACTATTTATATTCAGTCTATAGTATGCATATGCACAAAAAATGTTTCTTTGTTTTTTAGAATATACTTGACCAGGGGTAAGGGACCTGTCATCTCAAGGCCACATGTAGCCTACTTGGTCCTCAAGTGCAACCCTTTGACTGAATCCAAACTTCACAGAACGAATCACTTTAATAGAAAGATTCATTCTGTAAAACTTGGACTCAGTCAAAAGGCTGCACCCAAGGACATAGAAGGCCATGTTCAGCCTTGAGGTTACAGGTTCACCACCCCTGACTTGGCCAACTGAATTGTATATTGTCATATCTGAGGATCTCTTATCATATTTATAGGAAAACAGGGTTAAAAAGTTGACATAAATTGATCGTCTTTTTTTTTTTACTGTCCTGGGCTTCAGTTTCTTCATTGATAAAAGTGGTGATTGCATTTGAAACCACATAAAGCCCTTCAAGGACTTCTATGATCCTATGAATCTAGTCTAATAAATCAAAGGAATTATTGTCTTATAGATACAGCTCATGGAAATGTAGATCTATAAAATTAGAGTAAATGCTACAGATTTAAAGTAAAGAACACTCATAACTTTTCTAAATCATGGGATCCCTAAAAATAGGAGAAATTTAATAATGACAGAAGTATCCATCAAAAGACCTGTGAACTTTAGAAAGAAATTTAGGGATGGAACAGTTTCAGACTCTTTCTTTGGGAGTGTCAGGGACATTTAAATTCAGATTTGTAAAATCTAACTAATTTGGTTGGTTCTTGAAGGGGGAAAAGTGGAATCCAAAATAAACCATTAAAGAGGCTTTACAAAAACATATATAATATATATATTATATATGATTACTTCAAGAATCACATATTTTTTTTCTTTTTTTTAATTGGTATGATTATATGGTGGTTGAATAGAAAAACCAAAATGTACTGGCAGACCCAGTTAATCATAAGGAAGGTTTGAGTTCTTAGTTTTTTTTAATTTAAATAAAACTTGGTGCTTGTTCTCAATAAAATTTTGAGAGGTGAAAAGTTTGAATATTTATCATAAATAAAGCAAAACCCCAAGAATGGTAGAATGGTTTTATTGATTATTTCCAATCAACTCCTCACTAAGATTTCATCCTCTTCCTTATGAAGATATTTATAAATTTGATGACTGTTTCATGAACAGGAACCTTATGTTTTCCTCCCTCCTTCAGTTCCTTCTCCCAAGTCTGGCATTGATCACAGTTAGATTTTAATGTTCCTGGAGTTGAATTGTTTAATGTTTTATGTACTGAAGTCTTGTCCTACCTTCCTTCCCCCCTTCCTCAGTCTTCTCTCTGTGTCTGTCTCTGTATATCTGTCTCTTTGCTTCTCCTTGGGTCTCCTGGTGTCTCTATCTCTCTTTCTCTCTGGGTGTCTGTTTTTATCTGTCTCTCTATGTCTTCATCTCTTTCTCTCTGTGTGTCTGTCTCTGTCTTTGTTTCTCTGCCTCTCTTTTACACACACACACACACACACACACACACACACACATACACACACACATACACCCTAACTCACTGTCTAACAAGATTATACAGTCAGCCTATCATCAAACCATATCCTTATGATTTGCCACATAAATATAGACTTGGGTATATCACAGGTCCTCTGAATGGAATAGAAATCAGCATTCCTGTTTTGAGGCATTAAGTTTCGAAGAATGTACTTATGGAATCCTGTACTTCAGCAAGTCTCCACTGCCCAGGTCTCCAAATTCCCATTTTGGTGAGTGCTCCTTTTCAATACTTGAGAGAAACAGCTCTCTTTTAACTTTCTATATCAATAAACTCAAACCATTTTTTCAAGATGGATTCTTGGTGTCTTTTCCCCAAAGGCCCTTTTGAGAGGTTGGGTCCAGGCAATGAGTAATCCTTTTTTGCCAAACTATTAACTGCTTTTACCAGTAGAACAAAAAACAAAAACCAGACACTGTTGGCTCAAAATGCAACTTAAGAGCTCCTTGAAGTTATTCTGCGCCCTTTAAAAGACTGAACATCACTGAAACATTCAAATAAAATGCATACAGTCTGGCAGTATGTGCTGAATGTGTGGATATTTGGGGATTACTGATCTATTTCTGTTTGGTATGTGTGTGTATTTGTATGGTCAATCTGCTGCTAAATAACTATATTTCATTGGATTTGTTTACTGTTCCTTCTCTAGGGAAAGTTTTAGAAATTAGATTGATATGGGATGGATTTCTAATCCAATACATGTGCTTGCAGTCCTTTGAGCCATGTATATATATTTTAATCACTCACTCTAATCATATATCCCATCTTATATTCTACAGAATGCTACCATGACCTCAAAGTTGGAAAAGGCAATGAATTTGCACCCCCACCTCCTACTGGGCTCCCTGCAGGCAAAATTTGCTGAGTTTTCACTGGCTCAGAAAACACAGAATCATAACAAAGAATATTTAAATATGAAATCAATCATATTGATCTAAATCTATCAAAAACATTAGTGGAGGAAAACAAAAAATTTGCCATAATGACACATGAAAGGAGTTTAATGGAAAGCATGTATACAGATCTATTCATATTTTTCTGTAATTTGTCTTGTCACCATCACTCAGTTAGAACTGTTAACCTTTTCATAAAACTATAATCTTGGACAATAATTTTCTAGGGGACAAAGAAAATTATTAATTGATTTCATTTTATTTTTTAAAGTCAGAAGTAATTTATTTTGTGATAAGAAATAGAAAGCAATTCTTAGCCTGATCTCCCTATTCTAATAACATCCTGTCAGAGTGGAGCTCAGTTATAGTCAAATAGATTACAAGAAACAAGTATCATTCCCTTCTGTCCCTGATTCCCTTTAAAAAAAATCAGATATGTTTTTATATATAACCCAAATAACATGGGGTTATTCTTCTCTACTTGGATGTGACTGCTGTTATGCCTTAACATATACTTTTGTGTGATGGATTCTCTTTCTTCTCTTCAGGTTTTGTGAAAGAGGAATAAGAATGATCTTTTTTATTTTTGAAACAGTGTGAGTTTATCAGTGGCCATCAAAGTTCTCATTAAGGCCTTTCTTAGGGAGATGCAATTCGACTAATGGGCCCATTATCTGTAGGTGGTCAAGGATGAAGGGAAGTCCTGATACAGATAATTTACATGAACCCACCATCAACATTAACACGAAAATCCTTGCTATGGACCAGAATGGAAGGCATTCTAAACCTAAATGTCATGCAAGAATCTTAGTATTTGAAAATGCTTGTTTCAGGTAGTTTCATGTCAAAAAACTTTTTCAATCTTTTCCACCATGCTAATTTTTCTTAAGGGTTGGGTGAAGTCAATTACTGATGCCAATCAATCCTAGCAGGCACTAGATACATATGCAATTGAGAAGAAATGTGTAGCTAGGTAGATGTATTTGGATCCCACTAAGATTTCTTGGTATGGACTAAAGGTGATTTTGGCTACTTGAAGATCATGCCAGAGTAAGACAAGCTTTGTAGGGTCTTGATGAAGCTGCAAAGGCATACACAAGCTTTCAAGTAAGCTAATCACACACAAATTGAAAAGGTGTGAAATTTTTTCATCCACTACAACTTACAACTATTGAATCACAGAATTAAAGGTGGAAGGAATCTTAGCAGTCATTCAATTAAACAGTCTTTTTTTTATACTGATGAAGAGTAAAAAACCTTCAATGATAGAAAGACCTATCCAAGTTCACAGAGTTAGGACAGAGTCAGAACTCAAACCCAGGTCTTCTAACTCCATATTTAGAGTTATTTTCTCTCTACTATAATGCATCAAATGAAGGCATGGGGGCATTGTCATTTCTTTTGATGGAGAGACTACTCATAGATCCTTGAATTGTAAGCATGGGAGGCATGGAAATGACTGGAGCCTTTATTGATATAAAGAACTCCCACATGAGAAAACTACTCAAGCAGACTGGCACCCTTCCAACAACTGTAGTCTTAAAGAATTGCCTAGACCCAGAGAGTCAATATGTGTCAGGGGTGGCTTAAGTGTGCAAGATAACACTTCTATATCTCAAATGTATATTTGGATATGTATTGCATATGAGTGACCCTAGATGACCCAGGATGAGGCAATTGGGGTTAAATGACTTTCCCTAGCAGCTAGGTGGTGCAGTGGATAGAGCACCAGTACAGGAGTCAGGAGGACCTGAGTTCAAATCTCACCTCAGACACTTGACACTTACTAGCTGTGTGACCTTGGGCAAGTCACTTGACCTCAACTGCCTCATCCTGGGTCATTCCCAGTCATCCTGATAAATATCTGGTCACTGGATTCATATGACTCTGGAGGAGAAGTGAGGCTGGTGACCTGCACAGCCCTCCCTCACTCAAAACAAAGTCAAGTGCAAGTCATGTCATTATTTCTCAGATGGCATGGTCTTCTTTGGCAAGGAAAGACAAACACACACACACATGCATATGAGTACAAGTAGAGCTATATAAATTGATATTTAAGTGCTTGCCTTCTCAAGGAAGGGGGAAGGGCAGCAAAGGGTAAGATAATTTAGTGCTCAAAAGTTTAAAATATGAATATTAGAATGTGTAAAAATAAAATTGGGAAATATTTTATGAAATATATACATATATATATATACATATATACATTTAAATTAAAAAGAGCTGTTTATGTGGACAAAAATAATTTCTAACTAATGTCTAAGAATTCACTAAATGGCCTAGTTGAATGACCTTGAAAACGGTCTTCCATTTTTCTCCCATCGAAGACCATTTCACCATGTACGTGACCCCATAAAGCTTCCCTTCCCATTATAACAGAATGCCCCTGTCCAGTTTTCTTTTACTGTCTCAAGTTGCTGTGGATTTAACATTTGTCCCAGAGTTAAGTGGCATGTCTTTGAAAATGATGGGTGCCTTTAATGACCAGACTTGATCTGGGAGAACAGATGTGATGAAACATATCTCTATCTTTTTGTATGTCTACTGAAAGAATGGAGGTATTGGGATGAGGATTGGGTTCATGTATCTATTGGTCTGTGTGATAATTATTTTTTCTTTGTAATAAAAGAAATTTCTTTTAGCCAAATGAAGGAATGAATCTGTAATCTCATCAATATAGATATTCTTTTCAGTTATGTAGACTATAGCCCATTTATGCCTTCCTAAACTATGTGACCAATTGTTTTTTTTTTTAAGAGTGAAAGAGAATGACAGGAGAAAACACATTTTCAGCTTTGGTGTTTAGGTAATAGACATTATCTCCATGATGAAGGTTTGAATGTGGAAGGGAGGAAACAGCAGATTAAAATTAAATCAATAAGTTATTGAGGCAGATGAGTGAGGAGTCAATAATACCTTTTGTACAAGGCTATATCAAGGATGCAAGAAAAGGACAGAATGATTGAAGGCTATTCCTATAGTGATATTTTTTCCTATTTAAATTTGAAAATATACATAATGGCTGACTCATAGGTTAGGAAGGAAAATATTCTTGCACTGTGAATATAAAAGAAGGTTTTCTTAGTAGCTGCAAAGGTGTAGCATTCAAATGGTATTTAGAGTGAAATTTCTGTCAGCATCCTAAATCTGGAGTTTGAGAGTTTCATCACATACATATTAGGAAATATAATATGATATGATATAACATACGGATATGATATAATTTAATATGATATGATATAATACAATACAACATAACACATAATATAATATGAATGATATTATATAATGTGATATGATGACATAATATAATATAAAATAGCATATCATAACATAACATAATATAATTCAATGCAAAATAATGTAATATATATTTTTCCCTAATATGTTGGAATATATGTGTATTTGCAAGAATGTAGTACAGGATATACTATTCAAATCAATTTACCATTTGTTAAGCAACTGTTATGTGCTGCTTAATATACTAGACCATAAAAAGACAAAAAAAGAAGCAGAAAAATTCATGATTTCAAGGAACTTATGATCTATGAGGAAGCTACAACATGCACACAGATCATTAAATGCAAAATAATACAAAGTAACTTGGGGAATGGAAGTAAAAGTATATAAGGAAAGGTAGTCACTATTACTATGTGTGATGTAGTAGAATATAAGCTTATTGGGGGCAAGGGCCATTTTTGTTCTTCTTGTTTTGGCTTTGTATCTCCAGAACCCAGAAAAATGATTTCCACATAGTGGGTGCTTTATAAATGCTTTTCAGCTTGACTGAATTATTTTAAAGTAAAAGTTGTTTGGTTGTTTCAGTCCTGTCTGACTCTTCATGTCTCCATTTGGAGTTTTCTTGGAAAAGGTACTGAAGTGGTTTGACATTTCTTTCTCCAGATCATTTTACAGATGAGGAAACTGAGGCAAACAATGTTAAGTGATTTGCCCAGGGTCACACAGCTAGCCAAAGTTGGAGACCAGATTTGAACTCAGGAAAATGAGTTTTTCTGATTCCAGACCCAACATTCTATTCACAGTACCACTTAGCTTCCCCTTTCCATAGATCTTCAGTATATTTCTCAAGTTCTTATTTCCATGATGAAATTTGACTCATGTCCTTGGCCGTGCCAAATCCACTGTGCAACCTAGCTGTCCTGTCTTGATTCTAGATGTATATTAATTTTTTTCTGGATTACTCTTCTTAGTAAATAGAGAGACAGCATAACATAGAAGATAAAAAGTGAGACTCATAGTCCAGAAACCCTAGGTTCAGTTCCCTTTTGATACATCTTGACTTCACAACGTAAGCGAATCGTTGCATCTCTCTAAAATTCAGGCAAATTTTTAAGACTATAAATTCCAAAACTGTTGTGTAGATGGATTGATAGAGGTAGTTTCCTCACCAGCAACACTTTACAGAAGTGAAATCACAAATACGGACTAAAATAAATGTGGAATCAACTAATCTGATTAACGTTGTTGACATTAATCATAACTAATAATATCAGTTTATTCTTTAGTTTTACTAAAAGGTAATGCAGGTCAAATTCTCCACCCCTCTGACCCACGTTGGATTGATGAGAAAGCCCTTCTTCTTTTCCTCTCTTGTGACATAAAATCATATATGTTGTAGTTGAAAGGGACTTCAGTGGCCATTTAGTTCCAACTCATGCCTGTCAAAGAATCTCCACTATAACATAATTAATAAACCATAATCCAGTCTTTCAGACATCTCCAATTAAGCAAGACCTCCATAGCAGCACATTCTACTTTGGGACAGTTCTCTTGTAACATAGACTTAAAATAAACACATTAAATGCAGTCAGAAACTTGATCACATGAGGTAAAGTGATTTGCCCTGGTCCAAACAGGTAGAAAACACCAGAGACAGGATTTGAACCCAGGACTTCTGACTCCAGAGTCATTGTTCTTTCCAATATACCACTTCCTGAGGTCAGGTTCAAACTTGCCTCTTTCCAACTAACTTTCTGTCCCAAAGCTATTTAAATGGCAAAGGGTAAACCTCCACATTAGACAAGGATGACATCATAGCTAACTCATGGCCTATTTTTATCTTTTTAGAAATAGGCAGAATCTTAAAATAAGATCTTAACACAATCTTCCTCTCTTTCCCTTTTCCAGGAATAGAATATAGACTATGATAACAGCTCACAAATAGATTATTCAGAGTTAAAATAGAAAAAAAATGAGATTATTTTTCCAAATATAATACCTTTTCTGTTCCTCATACTGTGAATTACTGATTATCTTTAAAATACATATATAGAGTAATATATATATATATATATATATATATATATATATATATATATATAGAAAGAATATATATAGAATTGTCTGTCTGTACACATGTATACCTACACAAACATGTGTATATGTGTACATATGTATATATGTGTATATACACACACATACACATATATATATATTCAGCTGATAGAAGATAGAAGTTGAAAATAGTTAGGTAATATCTAGGTATAGTGCATCAAAGTCTACAGACTCATCATAGACAATAGAAGTTTGATTTTTACAGCAATCCATTTAGGTTTTGAGAGTGGACTGGAAACAGTTCATTTTATTTTGAGTTTTGAGGTTAAGGTTAAGAACAATTTCCACCAGATTGTTCAGATTTTGAGTTAAGTGCAATAATACTAGGAAATATAGGCATAGTGGAGACTATTTTCCCTCTCTCCATTATATAAAATGCTACAGGAGTTCCCATTATGCCCTGCCTGCAGAACTGCAGGGAAGTAGTGTCTGGCAAACTTTCTGGCACAACATTTCATTTATAGGATGGAATCACTGCTGTCTTTCTCCTCTAGCAAAAATTTGACATTGTCAAACGGTAATATAGCTAGGAGAAACTAAACAGGATGATGAGACTAATCAATCCCCCCTCTACCTCCAACTTGTAGTGACAGCTTTCATCCCATGTGGAGATATTGTCCTCATTTCAAAGTACTCTGTGGTTTTGCAGTCCTAAAAGCCAAGTTCATAAAGCCTCACCCCACCACTCCCATCTCTTTGGGTTTCCTTTAATAGTCAGCCAGAAGACACAACTAACACAGATCAAAAGCATTCACAAAGAAGGCAGAGTATAAATTGTAGGAATAATTATTTTACCCCTCCTTCACAGCCTGGCTCATAGTGTCCCACCATTAAACACAACATCAGTGAGAAGTGTGGGTACATACACACTAGGACAGAGGCACCCTCAGGGAAGGCTTGTGATGCAACCACTCCCACATCCTGCAAAGTGGTGAACATTGTACTTTCTTTCTTTCTGGAGTCTGAGCTAATGAGGGCATGAGTATATGCCTTCTGCACAAGTGGACTCCCTAGGTTTTCTTTCTGTTGTGTGTAATCTCTCCTAAAATAGTTAAACTTCAAAATACCTTAACTAATAATGGTGGAACCAGTTTCTAAGAGACAAGGGTCAATTTCATTTCAGAGGCTGTAGTTTTTATTTAACAAAGCTAGCTCTCTTCTTGACTGCCAGAGCTCACCCTCCTTCAAGTTATGGATTGACTTGACTAATGCGTTAGACCAGTGATGTCAAACTAAAATAGAAACAGAGGCCACTAAGTTATACATAAGGATTCATGAAGACAAGAACTGACTTAGGAAACCATTTATTACCATTACCTATGTTCTATTTTGTTACTATTTATTCTGGTAAATATTTCCTAACTATATTTTAAGTTGGTTCAGGAAGACTCTGGGGCCCAGTTTCGACCCCTCTGTCCTGGAGAACGTCCTGCTTTCTAAGAAGCACCAGGAGAATAGTCAACCTTCCAGACAGCCAGTGGCTAGCTACCCTCAAATTTATTTTTTTAAATAAAATATTTATTGGTTTCTTTTGTTTTTATATTGTCTGAATTTGCCCTTGTATCCTTCCTTCTCAAAATTCCCAAATTTGTTAAAAGAACAACAAATTTTAAAAAACAAAGAGAAAGAGGAAAAAATATCAAAGCAGAATTAGAGACTTAGGCTAACAAAGAATGAGCAACACAGTAGTATTCATAAAATGGAATAATTGTCTTGGGAAATGGAGATTATATGAGTTATTCTCATCCTCAAGGAAGAGCTAATGGACATCATGGAAACAGATACAGGTCAATACAAAGGAACAAATTCCTAATGTTTAGAGATGTACAAAAATGTTAATTGACTGTCTTGTGAGGGAGGGAGTTTCCTTCAGACTACTTATGATTGGGTATATGCTCAAGAATATAAAAAGAATAGATGCATGTCTCCAAGGCAGCAAGCATTTATTAAGGACTTACTATGTGCAAGGAATGATTCATTCTAGTGCTTGAAGACAAGATGTAAAGACAAAATCAAAGACAACTCTTAGCCTCAAGGCACCTATAGTACACCAACTTTTAAATGTTAAATACATTTAAGAATACTTTGTAGCAGCATGGATACAAGTTAGAGAGAGCTAGAAGGCATAGTAGATAGGATTCTGGACTTAGAATCATGGAGACGCTGATTCACACTCTGTCTCAGAAACTTGCTAGCTACATGACCATTGGTAAGCCACTTAAAATCTCTAGGTCTCAGTTTTCTCCTCTGTAAAATAAGGGGATTGGATCTGATGACCTCTAACATCCCTTCCAACTTTAAATCTATGGTAAGTATATGTTGACAGTACAAACTTTGGTATGTTGAACCAATCATGAATGTTTTTAGTTTGGACCCAATAACAGATTATATTAGTTGTCTGAGAATGAGCCCCTATTGGAAGGGGCTTATGACCAGGTGAGTGATATACCTATAGCTAGATGTAGATCTATCAGTACAGATAGATATAGTTTTACACAGAAAGACATATCTGCATAGTTGTATCTATCTGTATAGATTGATCTAGAGATAGATATAGATAGACTTAGATCTATCAGTATATTTAAATATAATGATAGATACATGCACACAATGTGTGTATGTATATTTCTATCTATATTTATACCTATCTCTGTTCATTTTTGTATCTGCCAGTTTTTCTGTCCATCCATCCATCCATCCATCCATTCAGCTATCTATCCATCAGTAATTGACCATGAAAACACATAAAATAAAAAAAAACCCACAGTTTTGTGGACAAAAAAATGCAGTTTTCAGGTTTGTGTAGATTTTTTTTGCTCTGTCAGTGATCATGATGAAATATGACAAAAGTGCATGAAGTAGAAAGGAGTACTGAGGATTAGACTGTTTATAGGCAATATACATAGTTTAGTTTTCCTGTTGGTCCTCTTATGATCTCAGTTTAACAGTCATTGAATTTAACAAGACAAAAGGTATTATTTCAGCTCAAAAGGAAACTTTTGTTGTGAATTGAAAGCAAAGAAAATAGGACAGTGAATATAAATGTGACTAGAGAAGAAGTCATGTAGGAAGAAATTCAGGCAACAGATGAACACCAGTCCAAGTGAAACATTGGTGCTCCCTGTGTGGAAAGACAACATTTACTTACTTGGAGTCTGGAGAAATCCAGGTTCAAATCAAAGCTCCAAAACTTAGTAGCTTGAACCATGGACAAATCATTTATTTTTTTTAAATTCATAAAATAAAGTACATTGAATTAAAAAGGAAATACATTTTGCTGGAATATGGTTATAATATATATCATATATAATTTTATATAAAATATACATATATACAAGTGTATGAAAATATTTGAAGAAAATATTTGGAGGTGGAGCCAAGATGGCAGAGTAGAAAGACGCACATACGCTAGCTCTTCCCCCACAGCCCATAAAATACCTGTAAAAAAATGACTCTCAGCAAATTCTAGAGCAGCAGAAGCCATAGAATGAGAGAGTGAAAGAGATTTCCAGCCTAGGGTAACCTGGAAGGCCAATGCAAAAGTTATCACACTGGACGTAGGGCATGGTACCTGGGAGAGTGGGACTGAAGCAGGCCTTAGAGGTGGGGTCCCCAGTAGCAGGAGCAGAGGTACCGAGATTCCTCAATCCACAAGCACCAAATAGAGCTTCAGAGGTCAGTGAGAGGGCTTTTATTGAAGGGTGGGAAGGGAACAAGGTCCCCCCGGCCCTGGCCCCAAGTGGAGGTAGTAGTGGCTTCAGAGGCTGTGGCAGCAACAGCAGCATCCCTTTCTGGAGCTCTCACCCTAAAGGCCCTGGGGAAATTGAGCAGCAGATCTGAACCTCAGCCCTGAGTGGTGACTCCTCCCCCACCTAAAGGCCCTGGGAGAACTCAGTAGCTGATTTGAATCTCAGCCAAGAGCCTGGCCAAGGAGTAAACTCCTCTCCCTTTATTGTGGCACCTTGGAGGAACTGAGACCTTACAAGTCCCCAGATAGATCCTCCTCTTGACAAAGGACTCAAAAGTCAAGTAACTGGCTGGGAAAATGCCCAAAAAAGGTGGGGAAAGACTATAGAAGGTTACTTCCATCCTTTTGCATGAGGAAAACAATGCTTATGATCAGAGGCCTCCAAAACAAATATGCAATGGTCTCAGGCCATGGAAAAGCTCAAAAAAGATTTTGAAAATGCAATAAGAGAGGTGGGGGAAAAATTGGGAAGAGAAATGAGAGTGATGAAAGAAAATCCTGAAAAACAAGCCAACAGCTTGCTAAAGGAGACCTAAAAAATTGCTGAAGAAAATAATACCTTTAAAAATAGGCTAATTCAATTGGCAAAAGAGGTCCAAAAAGCCAATAAGAAAAATACTTTAGAAAACAGAATTAACTTAATGGAAAAGGAGGTTCAAAAGCTCACTGATAGTTCTTTAAAAATGAGAATGCATCAGATGGAAGGTAATGACTTTATGAGAAACCAAGAAATTACAAAATAAAACCAAAAGAATGAAAAAATTGAAAATAATGTGAAATATCTCATTGGGAAAAGAACTGAACTAGAAAATACATCCAGGAGAGAAAATTTAAAGATTATGGAACTACCTGAAAGCCATGATCAAAGAAAGAGCCTAGACACCATCTTTCATGAAATTATCAAGGAAAACTGCCCTGATATTCTAGAACTAGAGGGCAAAATAAATACTGAAACAATAAATTGATCAGCTCTTGCAAAAGATTCAAAAAAAAAACCTCTTAGGAATATTGTAGTCAAATTCCAGAGTTCCCAGGTCAAGTAGAAAATATTGCAAGCAACTAGAAAGAAACAATTCGAGTATTTTGGAAATACAATCAGGATAACACAGGATCTGGCAGCTTCTACATTAAAGGATCAAAAGGCTTAGAATATGATATTCCAAAAGTCAAAGGAGCTAGGATTAAAACCAAGAATCACCTAATCAGA